>JACDJE010000092.1:1843588-2057331 GCA_016647715.1 Pavo muticus
AGAAGTAGTATGATTTAGATGCAGAAAAATATTGGAACAAGTATGTAAGTACTCATTTTTTTTAATCACCTGATCAGTACCAAGGTGATAAGGAGCAACCACTGTGAGACTGCCAAAGTCTGTCAAACTAATTTAGCCGCTTTCTTTGGCAGCACCCTTGGGCTTTGGAAGCAGTTCTCAGATTGGTAGCAGAAAATCCAGCTTTAGGTAGGAGGTGGATCCTCTTACCAGGAAGCTGCTATGAACACAGCACTGAGAAGTGGTGGCTCTGACAGAGGTAGAAACAGGGATCTTCAACCAGGCAGCATGGAGAGCAAGAGCAGGCAGAATCTGGTGGCAACCACTCCCTCAGGTCACCACTCCAGATCCTCTCACAAAGTCAAAAGTACATGACTATAGCAAAAAGCTGTGTAGGCTGCTGTGATTCATTGAAACCATAGCACGTTAAGAAATTGCTGCTAAACAAACATTTAAATGTTCGAAAGAATGTACAGACTCAAATGCATTTGGTAGGTTCAGTCCATGAACGAGAGGATGAGAACAGTCTTCAAATGCCTGATAGACTGGCATAGAAAGAAGGGTGTTATGTATACATACTACATGTAATTGGCTTGGCCCATTTAGGTTAATTCTTTATGTTTGGAGAATGGCTGGATAACAGTGGAATGCTACAGGACGCAGCTTAAGCTGTGGAATCTGCCTTATGGGAGGTTTGTGAACAACAGGTGGGACAAACAGCAGTGAGAGATGGTCCAGACATACTTCACCTACATCAGAAAAAGGAAAATTGAATAAAGGCTCGTACAGTTTCCCTTCGAATATGTGTCTGATTCTACAGTTAGCATGAACAACACTGAAGCTTGCATGAAGTCATTACAAACTCTTAAAGTAAGTTAAACATACAAAAAAGGAAAATAAAACAAACCAGGTATATTTGCAGCTTATATTTGCTAAAATAATTCAAATGACTTGTTCTTTGCAAGTTAACAATGTTATTCCAGATTGTTAACATTACCAAAACCAGCTCAAAAAAATGTAGTGGCTTCTTCTGAAGAGAAGTAAAGTTATCAATAAATTAGTATCGAATAACTTATTTTATTGCTAGTGATTTTATATTACAGGTTAGATTAAGTTTTATGGTAGTGTATAAGGGGAACCAAAAGGAAACATGTTAAAAACAAGTAACTCACAAGTTACTGATGACAATGTACAATCACTTTCAATAACCCTGGTATTTTACAACCAACTGTCTAAGTACTGTAATTTCAAACCAGAGCATTTTATTACCTCTTGTCATCAAAATATCTACTTGTTTTCAGATAAAAGCCTCACAAATGAAAGCGAGGGCAAAAACTGTACATATGACTTATTTTACAAATGCTGTTCAGGTGCTTATTGGGCTCTGGATGCAAACTGCCAGAGTTATACGTATAAAAATACAGCAGAATCTTTGCTAAGGAGGTATGCATTTGTTTACATCAGGTTTCTTGGGATGCAGCCCTCTATCTGTATTTCAGCTGGCCAGCCACTGTATCTGTTCTTCTTACTGTCAGAGTGGTTTATCTGTTAAAAATAAAATAAATCAGTATTTGTGTTTACCAAATTAGTTTGCCAAACCTTATACAACATAAAAGAGAAACTGGAAAACTGAGTGGTATGTTAGACATTTTACTCAGTATAATGGGTAAAGATTCCACCAATTTCTCTTACACTCTGCCTAAGAAATCCAAAGATTCAAAGTCTCAGATCTAAAGCAAAGAATAATGACACATTAGAGAATTTGCTTTGCACAACTGAGGCTTACTCTACAGTTACTACAGATATCCCACAAAATCCGCACCTGAAGGTTACACCCGATATAGAGCCAAATAAAATTGAAACTAAAACGAACCTGACCTTTTCTCTTTCGATATCATCTGGAAGCTTAAAGCCTTTGGCAGCTATAAAAGCCCAGCTTGACCTGAACTTCATATTTTGTATTTCTTTACTTCCCAGAGATTCTACTAACTTTTTGGCATTACTGTTCAACCTAGGAAAAAAAAAAAAAAAAGTGAAAAAAGGTATTAATAATATGTGAAGACAAAAAAAGCTGAAAAAGAACACAGTGGCTTCATGGTGAGGAGTGGCTGGTGGAACCGGGGTTGTTTACCACATTGCTCTCTACAAGTACCTGAGATTGCTATGAGGTGGGTGCCGGTCTCTTTCCTCAGTTCACAAGCAACAGGACATGAGGAAATGGCCTCAAGTTTTATCAGGGGACATTTAGGTTGTACATCAGGAAGAAATTTTTCACAGAGAGGAGGGTCAAGCAATGGAGCAGGCTGACCAGGGAAGTGATACAGTCCCTATCTCTGGAGGCATTTAAGGGATATGTGGATGTGGCACAAAGGGACACGGTTTAACGATAAGACTCACGAGGTCAGGTTGATGGTTGGACTTAATGATCTTGAAGGTATTTTCCAATCTAGACGAGTCTACAATTCTATGGTTACATTAGTAGGTCGGCAGAAGAAATAATGAGAAGTTAAAAACCTTCCCAAGTGCTTGTCTTAGCAGCATACCATTAAACCTACAGACCAAAATTCTGTCTTTGAATTCCTCTTCTCTACATCCCTGATGTTAATACAATCTGTTTGTAAAGATGCAGCAGAAAGAAATACATCTCAAACACTAAATTTGTAAAACTTGACATTTTATCCCTTTTTAAGTGTTGACAAAGGCATCAAATGTTTATCAGCCAAATGATTAAGACTGTCCCTGTTTAATCATGACTACAGACCAAAATAGTATAGGATTTGAAAGGACTTGAAGAACCAGGATAAGATGTAAGAAGGAATGCAAGCTAGGTATGTTCTAATTAGAGCTGTGGATATCTTTTTAATAAAAGGCTGTGACCCAGAGATAATAACACTGCCCTTTATGACAATAACTGGTGCTTTTAAACAAGCATGATGCTCTCCTTCTATCTTTGGAAGCATCAACATACATGACATGGGCAAGCACTGAACGTACATGTAATCAAAGCTTTTAAAAGAGGAAATGACTAAACAATGAAATAAATCACTCCTTTACACCATTTTACAACAGCGACTGCCAAGATATTTGTTGCTGCGTTTCTCAGCCTGTCATGAATAGTTTCCTTACCGGGCGCTTCCATCATCATGAGTAACCATGAAAAGCAGGGACCCTTGAGGTGCACTTTCAATGAAAGCCATCATCTCTTCTGAGTGGTCTGTTGAATTAATTACACAACTGATTACTCCCTCAAACACACACGGTCACATTCCACCTACTTTCTCTTGCATTCAACTTCTCCTCACTTTTTGACCTCGTCTACTCAAAATGAGACCTATTTAGGCAATCTTTCTATGCACTAGCACAGGACTTGCCTAATCCTTGAAGATGCAGAAAGCTACCAGCTCTCGCTGAAGACTAGAAGAAAAAAGGTTGATCTATAATTTCCAGTTGTAAAGAAAGATACTTCTGAACCTCTGAAAACAGGTAACATTTACATGCGACTTTTTTTTTTTTATGTTCACCTTTGTAAGGTTAGTAAGTATACAGATGTAGTAAAGTATTAGATGATCAATGAGTATACAGAGAAGTTAGGCTTAGTAACATTACCACGTTGGAAAAGATAATTAGAGACAAATGAAAGTGCTCATCGGTGTTGCAGGCTCACAGGAAACTCCACAAGGAGCAACCTCCAGAGAGAGATCCTTTCTCAGTGGCAGTCAGCCCTTAAATGGAGACTAGGAGAGGTGGAGCCAGGCTCTACCCCTTCTGGTCACACAGGTGAATTGCCTTCACCTGTGCTCCCGCAGCTGACTCAGTGCTTGCCTCAGGTGGTCAATCAGAGGTTCAGGCCGTGATTCAATAGTTCCCATACAACCCTGCATAACACTCCACCAGCAGGCAAAACATGGAATAGTCCAGAAGTCACTGACACTCTATGCCTTTGTTTTTGTGTGCTAACTACCACGCTAACTGTAGAGCTAAGTAACACACCCCACCATAAATCCATTTTCATTAAGTGGCAGCCCATTTGCAGCACTAAGATATTTATTTGTTCTGCAGTTGCTAAGGCATACATTATTTTCTATGGAAAATAAGTGTATTGTGTGGCAGTAGCCTTGGAGACATTGCAGTCCATATACCACATAAAAATCTGTAGCCCCATGATTAGACCCAGTGTGATTTCTATTCATGCATGCAAGGTCGTAAACATTCTTAAGTGGTAAAACAATCGGCTGCGAGTGCCTCACAGCATTCTGTTTCTTCTTTCTAGGAAGTAAGGTAACTAGTACCATCCTAAGTCTGGAAAATGTATTAGAAGCTATTCTTAAAGTAGATCTTCTGTTTAGATACACAGTAGTATAGAAAGACTAGCTTATTACTTATTATGATTTTACAATTAGAATAGAACAAAATGTATCAGAAAAAAGGATTTTGCTGAATGGATGTAGTATCCGGTAAGCGCTGTCCTTCCCAGACTGAAATAATGGAGAAAGAAAATAACTAATCACAACAAACATTAACTAACTCAACCAACAGGAAGAAAAACACACATCTTTTCAGGCAAAAATTGTTGTCAGGAGACCTGGCTATCGCATGTTTAAATGAATACAACTGCTGTTTGTTTCTAAGTGATCTTCTTCAATGGGAGAAGCAGCCATTTAAAGAGTAGGACAAATATTTAAATATGTTTTTAATGAACACTGAAATGTTAACAAAAGCTTTATTGCACTCTTTTCCCTACCTCCTTCCCACATGTCAAAGAAATTTGCTGATGTTAGCTTTCCTGTTTCATCTGTAAGAAAAGATTAAAAGTGCAAATATGAGCAAAAACGGTTGCATTTAATCAGCATGCACAGCATTTTCAGCAAAAGTGAGGCATCTCTAAATTTCCGTATTATTGTGCTTCAGATTTTTCTTTTGTTTGAATTTTTAAATTGGAAGGAACATAGAATAATGTAAGTTCGAGATTTGGGGAAAATATTTGATGTAGTTGCTGCTTGCAGCTGCAGTCAGCTGAAAAAGTTGTTCACAAATCAGTCCTGTTACAACACAGACCTGCAAACTGTCAGAGAAAATCACACTGGAAATAAACACATTCTTCTTTCAACAGAAGCCTGAATACAAACGTCACTAATGACCGAAGCATAATTATTTTTGTTTTAAGGAAGAAATTCAGTTTACTGTGCACATCTAAGTTTTTATACATTCATATACTACACTAGGTCACAACCATACACATAGAAGTTGATCAAGCTTGATTCTATTTGAATGGCTCCATTCTGTGCAGTGTTTCAGATTCTTGTCCACAGTAATTGAGCCCAGCGACTCAAATAAAATCATGCAGGTTCAGACAAGGCTAAGACCTTGCTTAACAATAATGAGACAAGAAAACCAGAACAAAAATGTTCTGTGATCAAAATCAACTTGTCGATGCATCCCTTGCTTCCTCTCCCCAACAATATTTAGCAGTCATTTTTCTAAGGATCCATCATTGAATGCATTGCATTTCACCACCATACCTATTCATCTAAGTTAAAATGGAACATGAGACCTGGAATAAACTACAGCATCAGCTTTCCAACAGCTTCTATTACAAGCACTTTAATATTAACCAAGCTTTGAGTTTGTCCTTCTGTCCACTGACCAATTCTAGAAAAGGAATTTGTACCTTGTGGTAGAACTGCAATTCTCAGTTACTGTACATCTTTTTATTTGCTTATAATGATTATGTACACGTTTCTTTTGTTTACCCAGAAGACTATTTCTCTCAAGCAGTAATTTGTCCTTCTTACATTTAACATGAATCAAGTGGCAATTTTTCCTTTGCTTCCATACTAGCTACTAAAAACACCCCAAAGGTTTATTTTTTAATCATCACAAAGGTATATCTCTAACATTTTTAATCTTACTTACAATTGACAATGGCTATGTTTATACCTCTTCCAACATTACCCTTTTCTTCACTTATAAGCCTGGAATTGAAAAAAGTGCTGTATCAGTAGAATTCATCCTTCCAGAGACTCTGATTCAAAGTCAGATTTACCAATGCCAAGTTACTTCCTGGTGTTCACGCTTTCTTCAGTTATTTAATTTGAGAGCTAGTAGTAAACAAGAGCTATGGCTTTAAAGTCTTTCATGTTATACCAGTCCATTTCCTTCAAAGACACTTAATGAGTCTTGCAAAATGAACCAGATCAAGAAAGTGCCTTATACAAATCCAGCCAGAAAGATAAAAAAGAAAAACGTAACAAATTTGTGGGTTCGTTTTTATGACAGTAAACCATGTGGCTATATCTACATGAAAGATCACTTTAAGGATTTGAAGTCACTTTATTTGCCCAGTTTGAAAAATCAGGAACAAATCTGACTTTCAGAAGGTGCTGACCACTCAATATATGTCCTGAACCACTAAAAGTAAAAATCATAGTTGAAACTAACAGCTGAAAACAGCTTGTCTACAGGAACAAAGAAAATAACCTGAGATGTATGTATTAAAAAAAAAAAAAAAAAAAGTTAAATACTGACAAATNTTTGAAGTCTTGGTTGAACCCAACTCAGAAAACAATACACAAGTAAGGGCTTTTACCTGATGATGGTGTTGTCCAAAAAGCAGATGCATAACAACAGGTCAATAATCACACACTCAGGAGAGACATTGCTTATTTAGTTCAGATTTGTGCTCATTTGGGTGCTGAGTAGTTTCCTACAAATCAAACAGGAGTATCCATGCTGTATTTATACACAAAGCTTGAAAAGTTACTAATTTTCCCATCTTCTTTACCATGATCGGCCAGCAAGTTACATAAGTTACATACAGTTATAATATCACTAACAATCCTTCTGCAACTATGCATGCTCAAGGGGCAAATAACAAAATAAAAGGGTCTGTGGGAGTGATTATAATGATGGTAGTTCAATTAAGGGCCTCTTAGTTTCCCAGTTATCTTGCTGAATTGGCAATGCTCGTAAAACGTTCTGATTAATGTCTTCCTCAAGGCCTACTTGCTCCAGGATGTCCTTGGTTGAAGGATGTTCCTCTGCTTAGGGATGATTAATTGCCCTTTGCTTGTCAGCTTAACATATACAAAGAACATCTTCAGCTAGCTAAGTTTTTAGAGCTTGTCTTCAACAGTGGCATGGGTCTACATGGTGTATTAGCTGACGGGACCTGTGCTCTGGCCAAAACCATGAGCGGGACCTCACTGAGGCCTTCTTGCCCCTCCAGTGTGGCACCAGATAGCCCTATCACAGGCACCAGGCCACCAGAGTGAGCTCTTGGTTCACCTTTTCCTGCTGTGAGATGTGTGAGACAAGGCATCACACATCATTGCCTGGATGTTTCTTTCCTGATGGGTAACTTGGTCAGTACCTGGCTCTCATCACCTTGCAGAAAAAATGGACACCTCTTCTACTTCCAGTGTAGGGCAGCAGCAGGAGTGTGGAACTATAGCACAGTGTTGGTGATGCATGTTTTCTGGTTGGGAGCATTGCCCAGCTGGAGCCCCACACCATGGGCTTGCTGGGTTTTTAATATTCCATTTTCCAGTAGGTTTTGTTAATGGGTGTTTGAAGGACCGGGTGGGCAGGGAACCTCAACAGCACCTGTCAGTTCTGACTTTGACCTTCCTGCTAGGACACCTATGAAAATGATGGTTCCAGTCACTGGAGAATAGGCATTTCTTGTCCTCATCTGCAAGTCCTATAAAGGTAAAATTTGAAGGAGTAGTTGCTGCTTGTTAATGTCAAACATACTGGAGTTTGCAAATGAAAAACAACATTCATTAAAACCTAGGTGTGTAAATAATTCAAGTGGAGCTATGAGTGCGCAAGAAAGAGTTAGGGACAATGCTGTTCAGAGTTAGTTTTCCAAATATAATATACAGTTATTTCTGTAGGAACTGTTACTCTGTAAGATGGCACATGAGAAAATGACGTCTGTTAATAAACGACTGAAACTATTACAGAGGGTATTTATTGTCTTTAAAGTAAAAATAAGGAAGCCTTAAACCCCAAATGCTGCAGGTAATGGTGGCATCAAAATGAAAAATTCTGCAGATTTTATTAAAACAGTGAAAATTCGTTAGGACTTGGGATAATTTAACTTTGCAATAGATTTATTGTATGACCAGCAGTGGATCACACATTTCACTGATAAAAATTTCAAGCCCTGTGGTGCTTTGTCACCACTGTGACAAAACATCATTAGCAGTTGGTGTCAATTGGGTGACAAACAATTTACCTGCTTTTAACCAGAAGAAAAATATGTCAGTTTACTGCTTTTTCATTACTGCCTAAACTACACTGAACTATACCCAGGTGTTTGCTATGAAACAGGGCAACACTTTCATTGTTCTGGTTGCCAGAGCACAGGGATCCAGTGGTCTGTGTCTGAGGAGGGAATTTTAAATGCTAAAAGACTAGGAAGCTTAAAGAAGTTTTACTTCAGGTATTTCAATTTTGTGTCTGTGAAAGCAATGTGATACTTTTCTCTCTTAAGTAATTCTTCAAAGATAAGGGATGCAGAACACTTTAGAAATATCAGTATTCACTCTTCTGCCATTCATCCTGTAATTTGAAAGCTTGGAAGAAAAATTTCAAAACATTAATCTTTGCTTTAGATGCTGGTGAGGAAGTGAGACCCTTTGATGATAAACAGCAGCGTAGGAAATCTATTCATGAAACAAATCACTCCTGCAGGCAGTAAATGGAACAGATGTGCGTATGTGCAGAATGCCTATGTGTTAGGCCACAGTTAATGGAAAATGTTTATGAGCATTTATGAGCATTTGTGTGAAATGACAACAGAGCAAGTTCCTGCCTGCCTTTTGAGTGGCTGTACCTCCAGAGTTGCTTTCTGCACCCACCTCACTTGGCCAATCAACTGCTGTATGCGTCATCCCAGTCCACAGCTATTTAATTTCAAAGTTCTCTGCTCATGCACTGATGGCCAATGGTGTATTTTTAATCCTCCTAGGATGAGGTACAAAGTGCAATGCAGAAGAGCAGTTCTTTAAGCTGCCATAGCTCAGCTGTACTTCACCGTGTGTCTGTGCCCATAATTCAGGTGGAATCTCAGTATCCCAAGTTGTGGTAACATGAAGAGCAATGTGGAGAAACAGGGATTTTAATATATATTTTAATATAAGAACATTTATTTCTAGTATACCTTGAAGGTCTGCAGGAAACAGAAACTTTTAGATACCGTGTGGTTATACTGCAATTTAAACACTCCCAGAAATGCAAAACCAGTTCCAATAACAGAAGGCAAAAAGTGAGTAATGATCAATTCCAGTTTATAAGCTAGAAAACCCGTAAAACTAGTAAGTCTAGTTCCAGAATGTTGCTGATCTATATAGAGGTTTGCTTTATACCTGATGTTGTTTAAGGTGGGGCATTTTTTTTTTCTGTTTTTCCCATACTTTGTTAATCCAGAGATACACAAGGAAAATAGACTCATAACTGCTCTTCAATCCAAGTAGACAGGAAAGCCTCAATACACTGTGGGCCCAAATCTAGTTATCTTTAATAGTCACCTAGGTTCCACGTTAGAGGGGAGGAAGGAGAAGGGCAAAATTAGAGGAAAGGGAGAATCCCTCCCTTGAAGGTGAATGTTTTGATATGGCTTTGCACAGGATCTCTGTGGTCTGTTCTCTGGAAATGCTGGTGTCAGTGCAGTCGTTAAGCCTACAAGTCCCCATCGTGCAGTCTCATGCAAGCAAACAAGCGTGTAAGCCCGCTCAGTCCAGCAGATGCTTACCATAGGCAGCTGGTCCCTGCTAACAGCAATCCCAAAGCACTTGTATCTTGAGGACATCCTGTGGCACATCCTGGAATATGTCCTCGATCCACACTCTCTGCGCAATTTCTCAACAGGGATCCAGGCTGACCTGCTGTGCCAGGCTTAGATCACCTGAAGGCAAGGCTGGAGGTCTGCAGGAGTGAAAATCCCACAGTAAATCTACTTCTGAAGCCAAGTCTGTACCCTCGCACACAGGGAGGGAGCTGGATTTCTTTCAGACCTGTCTTGTGGAAAGGGGGAAGAGAAGAAGGGGGTATCACCTTACCTGTGGGTCAGGATGGCAACAGATGTGGGTGGTCACAGAAGGGTTGATGCTGCAGGACAGAGTGGGAAATTGGTGGGTACAAAATAGAAGGGAATACATGAGCAAACCGAAGGCTGTAAAAATATATCAGCACTTAAAAATCACTAGAAAACACTAGTTTAGAGTGTGTTCAAGTTATGTAACAACAAAAATAACTTAAAAAAAAATCACACTGTAAAACTATGCAAAGCTGAAGTTAATATTACGTGTACATTTAAAAAATGCCTCCACCAAAGGAAAAGATGTACTTGCATAGTGCACTTCAGAACTCTTCTGGGTACCTAAAAATAAAGCAGTTGAAGAAACACAATACCTTGTTTAGTTGTAAGAAGTAGTTTCATCTACCTGCCAACTATAAAATTCATTGTGCTAGTATTTATGCATAAACTGTCAGCAGAGATTCCTGTAGTCTTTACAGTAACCTGCATTTCTGAGGAAATGCCACCGAGTATCCTAGAAAAACAAAAGATGAATCAAGGCATAGGCAGTAGTTAGTTCTAAATTTCTAGAAGGAAAAAAAAAAGGCATTTATTTATTTTTAAAAAGAGTTTGTTTTGGCGCAGAAAGAGAAGAATTGTTAATGTTTACATATGAAACATTCATAAGAATTGCATGTTGTCCTGAAGAATTAGATTGAGTTCTTGAATGGTAAGCCTTCACATATTTGTCTGTAATGGGCTGTGCTGATTAAAAACTTCCTGTTCTTGCAATAAATTCTTACTCTCACGTTGCACACAAACATAGAAGGTGTTTTGTTTAGGTGGGTCACCTTCGATGGGGAAAAAAAGAACAAGAGAAGCGTGAATGATTGATGGTTATTAATATGTGTCAGACAGCTTTACAGTTTTGGATTCAGTAGGCCTGAAGCACAGAGGGTGTTCTGAAGGTGATGGTAATTTCAGATGCACAGGAGAAGTTTAAGCACAAGAAAAAGATGCAAACTTGTGTAGTACTGCTGCGAGCAGAGCTGCATGATAATAGGTTGGCTTCAGTGAATATCAGGACAGTAATGAGCAAAACCAGACAGCTTTCCAGTTTGTGAAATAAAACACCACGTTAAGCAGTTTGCACTAATCTGTCTTGCTTGACCAATCCCTTAAATTTATCAACATGCATACACCACTATACCTTTAAAGATAATAACTTTGGGCTTAAAAATAGTGGATTTTTAAGATAAGACTTTAGGGGAGGTAAGAGGGATGGCACTAAATGATGAGGACGTTAAGGATAAGATACGGTAAGAAGAAAGAAAAAACAAAAGCACATCTAATAGAATTCAACCAAAGCGATGGAATTTGCTGTGGAAAGGCTCAAAACTTGTATTTGAAACACAAAACGTGGGCGCCACCTCCTGGGGTATCGAATACAGAGCACAAGAACTCTGCTGCTCCTCACTCTGCAAAGGTGAGGAAACAATGCTGCCGTCTGAATGACGGGGACATTCAGATCCTATGCCTTCTTGTTTTATAGATCAGGGCAGATGTTCAAGATATTATTTCAATCCATTGCAGGTGATCAGAAGCTTCATCTTTTCTAGTTAATTGTTTCCTGTGCCTGACTTTTGCCCAATATGGAAATGTACTGATGGAAATTTGGATCAAGAACATCTCAAGTTCGAGTTCAAGTTGTTTGAATGTAAGCAGAATGTGTGCCTACCTCCTCCCCTCCCTGCTGGTTTCAGGTGAGTTCTGAAGCAGTTCTGTGTTCTTTTTAGAGCTAAAGCCAGAGGTTAGAATTGAACGTCTCAAAGTACTCAAAGAATTTGGATGGATACGATTTATTGGCTTTGAAGTTCATCTTAACAGGATTTAAAAAGACACACTGAATGAGTTGAAAGAATTAATCATTTATTTTAAGCAGCGGAAAATTTGATTTTTACATAGTGTTTATCTGGAAATGGCAAGACCTGAAAGTGCCAAATACAGACTTCTGGGAAATCCAGCAATGAGGCTTGGCTGTAATTGGGATAAATATCCTAATATAACCTGAAGACTGAATGTAAAAAAATAATAATAAAAAAAGAGTCTGTACTCCTTTTTTCGAAGTATTGATCCTGTTTTCCATTCAGTCCATGCTACATCTCATCATTTGATGAGGTGAAGATTTGCCTCTACTACATGGAATCATTTCCTTGATGGTGAAGATATTTCCATGCCTCCTGAGGAACCATCAAATAACAGCTGATGTAGTGTTAGCCGTCAAAGATTTCTACATCTCCATTTATTTATTTTTTAATAAAAAATGGGAGTTGATTCAGATAAATCACATTTAAACTCAACCTTGTATAGTTTTATACACACACAGAGTATTGGCTAGCGAAGCAGTTTTCCCAGGGTGTATTGCAGTAATCCACGCCTTGGTACTATTAAGAAATTGTCATTTGTCATTTCAGTATGACTCACTTGAACCTGTTTTATTTTGCCCAGAATTTTCCAGGGGACACCTATGTTACAAACACAGCCATTTAAACATTGTTACATGATTAGCCTCTAACAACACCGGATAAACATACCCTTCAGGGATTTGACATAGCTGTGAGGGAAGGTACTCTCCAAAGAAGAATACAATGGTTACAAACAATGTAGTTTATTCAAGTATTTACCTAACTACACATTGCTGTAAAATCAAGTTGAGTTGCTCAACTTGAAAAAGTAGAAGTTACTCATTCAGAAAGAGTAGCCAGAAGTCACTAAGGGATCAACTGTAGTTTGTGGCAATACAAAACCAGCCAGGCCTTCCATGAGGGGCCATCACCTGCTTAAGGAATGGCGCTGACTCTCGCAGGCTCCTTGTAGTCCACCCTCCACCCCTGTATTTCATAAGGACAGAGAACAAGGAAAAATACGCATACGTATCAGCAGTTTCCAGGGTATATTACCTGGAGGTCTGCCATAGGTTGCACAGTATTCCTTGAGACACAGATCTCAGTTCCATATGGAAATTGGGAAATAAGTCCAGGAGGGAGGAGGGAGGAGAGTGCCACACCAAGTGCTTTCCAAGCAATCTGGGGCCAAAAAGTACAAACCAGAGAGGAAAACCAGTGCTTAATTTTGTCCAAGTGAGAAGTGAAAGAGTCCAGGAGCTGTACTCAAAAGTGCAGAGGGGTTCTTTGCACACTGTCGAGTTCAGGGATCCCTTACCCTAGAGTTTTGGCTCTAATTCTCTTCTTCCAGGCCCACCACCTGAGTGCAACTATTTTCAACCCAGAGTTAACTTCTAAAGCCTCACAAACTGCTTTAAAACAGGTCTGTGAATTGTGACCAAGAAAATGGTATCTTTTGTTAGTAGGTTGAATTTTGGATATGGGGTTCTTCAATCTTTTGGAACTTCTTTTGGGGAGGTGGGTGAGGGGGTCAGAGACTTTCAGAAAAATCAGAAGATTCACGCTGAATTAACAGGACAGAAGTTAAACTCAAATACACTGATTTGAAGTGATTATCATCATTTTAAAATATGAGAGAACACTCAGTGTTACTGAACGCTCTTACTTAAATGCTGAGAATTACCTTCTATGTTTTATGCATATGTATTTTACAGTTAATCTAAAATTTCCAACATTTCAAAAACTATATGGCCACTAAGATCCAGCTAAGCCTAAACGTAGTGAACAGAATAAAAAAGCAGTCTGACTGTACAGTGGCTGATGTCAACATGTTTTAAAATAACCCATTTTGTTACTTACAAATGGGTGAGAAATACCACTAAGTGCTTTGTTAAAGGGAGAGGGGGCTATTCAGTAGCAGGCCAATGATCCTACTTAAAGATGACCGCGCCACTTATGGGTGGATAATTCCCAGTAGCAGCAATAGGCACCACAGAGTGCACTTTCCAAAATATTCAAACAAGTGCTCTCTTATCAAAAAGCCAGATGATTAGCTGGCATGGTTGCATTTACAGCAGCTTTTCAGCAAGTGCAGTTGCTTTCCTATTCTGCTCTACCGAGGAACCTCAGCCTTGATCTGAAAGTCTGGCAAAAGACTGTGATTTAGTATCTCCTCATTTCACACAACCAGCCAGCCTCAGTTCACCTTAGCCCCTCTGTCAGTGCAAGTCTTAACAGTAGCTTTTGCAGTATGGATTAACCCTAGTCAGGGGTTTGGCTGAAGGCAACAATTTTATTTCAGGTAATGTTCCTGAGAAGAAATTACCAGAACTCCAGATTATTCACAAGCCTGGCCTAAAGTCTAATTAGACTTCAAAAGCCAGAAGATCTGACCGCCTCTGAAGAGTGCTCATATCCCATTGCCATCTGTTTTCCCTTTGCTGAACAGCAGCAGGAATTTCACCACCCAGAAATGAACAATTTGTCAATCAGAGTCAAGTTTGACAGCAACTAACGTCTTGGTAGATTGCACAGACCTTTCCTAAAAGGATCAATCAGTTATGCTCTTAAAATTTTTAATGAAGTGGAGTAATGGGTAGCCTACTAATTTCTCTTTCCTTTATTTCCTTTGCTTTCACCTCAGTCGTATCAGCTTCCTTTGTGATCAGGCACTACTACTGCTCATGTATATGAGGCTCATGTTGGAGGTCAGAATATGGCAACCAACCAATAGAGTTGTTGAGAAACCTCTACAGAACCGAAAGAATGTTTCAGTATTTCAGGCATTCTGGATTATTGGACAACTAAAAAACTACTGTCTTTAAAAAAAGTGCTATGTTAAGAGACTAAAAAAAAGACTGGAAAAGGTTAGTATACAAATAACTAATCCTTCAGTGAAACATAAATTCATACGCTGCAAGTAACTGAGCAGAATCTTTTGATACCAGCCGACAAAGAGTTAAGTGTTAAGAAATTGATCTGTTAAGAGGATACCAAAGCTAGTACTGTGATTGCTACACATTAACTTGCAGAACACCAAAGCTGAGAAGTGGAATGGCACCCTGCCTTGATATATTGCGTTTCAGTTGGTCCAACTTACAAATCCTTAAAACAGGAACAATCCCCTGTACCTAACTCCTTTTACTGAATCTGAAAGAAAAAAAAAAAAAAAAAAAAAAAAAAAAGCTTTTAAAAATTCTTCATATGTTTTCTTCAGCTCTTAAATCGAGCTGAAAAGCCTATGATAAAATTTCTAAAACCTGCAAAGGCAGTGGGATATAACTAATGTATTCCCATGCCTGAACTCAGGTTTAACTATTGTGCTCAAATCATGCATCTTCAAATCCCTAATGACTGAACTGATAGCATCAATTATCTAAAAGGCTGCATCCAATAAAACATGGCTTTCTGACATTTTCATGGTACACGATATTATATTCACATTAGGAGAATGCTGGTTCTGCAACAAATATTGATATGTATACAAGGAATGATTTAGAGTGCTGTGATTTAGCGTACCCTGTCTTCCATAATAAATAGAGAATATATGCTAGCACCATCTTTACCCAAAGCTCTGCTTTTTGGCTTTAGTGGTTGTTTTCTTTTTTTCTTTCTTTTTTTTTTTCTTTTTTTCTTTTTTTTTTTTTCTTCGGGTATGATTTAATCTGATTTCTGAAGTTAGTTAACAGGAGTATAAAATACCTCACAGCACTCTCCTTTAAAAAAAATACACCGGGGGAAACGATCAATGATAAGACATACTTGGTAACACTGTAGTCTATCTTTGTATTTCATCTCTCATGGAAAAATGCTCAAGAGCATTATTTTTCTTAATGTGCTGTAGGCTAAAAAATCAACCCTCAAGGGTTTCTATTGCTCTTCTTGTTGCCAGAGCAACAAAGCAATACTCACCTGAATATCTGCCAATGTAAGTATAAATTTACAAGCTAAGATGAATTTTCTGCCGCTAGCAGATGTCACTAACAGCATTTTACTATAAACTAACCTAAATTTTAGTGGCAAGGGGTGCCACGAAAACTCAAGAATATATTACTGTTACATTTGTCCTACTTGATTATTGCTCATATAATTCAAGTATTTCTATTAAAATGTCTTGACCAATGACATTCAAAACAAAAGGGTAAAACTGAAAGGCTTTCACTTAAAATTTTCTATGCTGACTTTGTTAAACAGTTCAGAACAAATCTAGCTTGTCATCAGAAGCATACCAGAAACCTTTCCCAATAAATTCCTTCCTAAAACTCCTTGTGATGAGGAGATAGGAGGGGAGAGGGAAACAGAAGTTAACGTATTCTGAGAGCATACAACTGTTGGTGCTTTCTGAATTGAAAAAGGGCTCACTGTTTACTACTATATCAATCCAAATATGCACAACACGTTTCTGTTTGAAGCAGGTGACAAAAGCATTACTTATATTACTATACTGTACAAGAAGGAATATAAGTTTGAAAAGGTTTGTTAACGCGTCAAACCAAACCCAGAAGGACTACAAACCAAACCCAGAAGGACTACGTGGAACTGAATCACAGAACTGGAAATGAAGCAAAGTCTTTTGCTGTAAGGAAAACCCAAAGAAACAACTTTTTTAATAAAATGTACTAAAAGACCTGATTAAAAAGACATGAAGTAAAAAGTAAAAAGACATGAAGAAAGAGACATATGGAAGGCATATGAGGCAGAAAACACCTAAACTGTATTTCTTATGTTCCTTGCAATTGTTCCCTTAAAAGCTAAGAGGCAGAGCAGGAATGAGGCAAACTCAAAACTTCCTCCCACTTCTAACTCTTAATTCTAAGTTAAATAATTTTCAGATGTTAGATCACAACACGAATCATTTTACCTTATGCAGTCAAGGAGTTTGGAAATGCACGAATTAAAAAGGAAAGAAAACCACAGGCACTTCTAGTTATGAAGTGATACACACTTTAGTTTAAAAAACAACGGTGCTTTATTTTCACACATAGTACGTGCACCTCTGTAAAAGCACCATCCTGGAAATAAAAATAAAAGAACTATTCACTTATTCCCTGCAGAGTCAGAAGCAAAGGCAGTGTGAATCAGAAAGATGCAGGAAGGGATTACAGGCAGAAAAATTTCTGGGCGACGGATTGGGAGATTCTGAGCTAAGCTTCCTTTTTCACCACTTTCTTGTTACTCACAGATTTGTAAACTGCTCTGCTATTGAAATGCAAAGGATTTTTTTCTGTTATTTTTCAAAGAGATGACTCGTTATCACTGGACTGTTCAACCTCGCATTGTTTATCTTTTGAACTCACTATGCAAATGCTCTAGAAAAGCAGCGGAGGTACAGCGCTCACTGACTAAATACATGAAAAATTGTTCTATCTGCAAAGAAAATACTGTGTTCTGACCTCAGCATTAAGATCTATGCTTGCACAGTGGAGGTCTGGTCAAATACATTCTTTCCTGATCTCTCCCACTATTGTTTTCAGTCTTGCTGCATGTTTGTATTCAGATAGTCAGTCCAGAAATTTTTCATTTGCCTGTCACACCAATGAAGCTAAACTAAAACCCCCAACTGCTGCTCATGTTTAAAAACAAGCCAGCATTAAGATTTTCACTTCACAGTCTGTCCATGAGGAGACTTTTCTCTTGAACTTCTACGTTGCTGAGCTCAGCAAACAGTGGGTTGTCTTTTTTTTGTTTTTTCCTTATTGTTACACACTCACTAGAAATAGGAAAAGACACAACAGAACATGGACCTTAGGTTTAGAGTATCTATACATATGCAATCCAGCCTTTTCTAAATATCAGTCATCCTGAATTAAAAACAAACAAACAACCACACAAAACCCCACAGTAGGGGGTGAACTGAAAAGCTTTTTTATGCATCAAAGTGGAAAGTTGTTAAGTATTAATTTCTCTAATATCAACTACTAAGAAGCGCAGGAGTTACATTTGGTTGCATGGGACATCTTGTGTTTTAAGACCAGTTCTAAGTCACATGCTTACCAGTGGTAGCATCCTTGTGAATTAAGAGAGGTAGTCTTGTTTTATGCTAAGGCTGAACAAGTTTGTTTCTCAGTTTTTACCTCCTCAAACTATTTTGCAATGACACCTGGGAATGGTGACCCCTGAAGTGGCAGCAGACATCTTGAGGAACAAAAACCCAAACCACCATTTTTCTTGACCTCGCTTGCTTTAACTGCTGCGTGTGTCTGATCTTTCTCTTTCCCCCGCACCATAAGCACAGCTTCAAAACGAACTGATGTAAACACAATGCAGTATTCATTTAATATGATTAGTAAGAAAGGTTATTAATTTTTTTTTTCTCTTTTTCTACAGTCAGGGTTCGATCAGTTAGAAAATTCTGATAACTCCTTTTTTTTTATGAAAGAGGGATGGACAGTTTTGTTCAGACAGTGGAAGAACATCATGGTGTAGTGTTCTTAAAAAAAAAAAATAGGTACTATTGAGAGCATAAAGGCTCATTGTACTGTAGTAGCAAATCCAGTACCGTAGCACTTAAGAGGTGGTTAACAGTGCTTTGGTTCAGAATCAGTGTTAGAAAATAAAGCTTAAAAAGTTATGATGCAGAGTATTTGGAGGGCTTTCCACAGCAGTTTGTAATGGATGTAGAAAGGACTGAGGCATTGGCTTCTTCCCCTTGGCAAAGCACTTTGTCCTTCATTCTGCTGAAGTCCCAGGTTTCACCGTCAAGTTTCTCATTTCCACCGATGTCGCACCAAGGAGGACTCATCGTTGACCACGTCATTGTCAGTGTAGCGATGCTGACACCGTGGTGGAATAAGCAGCAGGATGATCAGTATAAGGAGGATAATCCCACATAGGCTCATGAGAGCATAGGAGGCAATCCACAACACTGGTTCATGGAAAGTTATGCTAGAAACACAGTTGCTTGCAACATCTGTGGTGGTGAAAGGGCCTTCAATCTCAGATACTGGAGAACCATCAACCTCTGAGAAATTACAAAAAGAGAAGCATTAAGTCTTTAAGACACCATTTAAAAGCAACTAACAAGATCTAGCCTAAAAACCTATACAACCCTCTCCCTTCATCATCATGTATCTCAGCTTTAAATGTTTTTGTACTCATTTTTAAATGTTTTTCTTATTGCAATTAGAATACTGGTATTCCACATTTATAAAATGGGATCTGAGGCAAATGAAGACCATAATACTCTCACATCTACATAGGCTGCCAGTGAGAGAGCAGAAATTTAACTCAGGTCTCCCATAGCCATCTTAAAGCCCCAGCCGCTGGATCAAGTTTTCCTTCTGAACTAACCTTTCAGAAATGTCTATGTAATGAGGCTTAAAAAAATCCTACAGTACCAGTACACTGTTCAGGGCCTGGGGAGTCTTTGTTGTTTCTGGCATTCGCAACAAGTGGAAGAGGACCTGAGAGGATCCTTACATCTTCTGTATTAGCTGCCTCTCAAGGTTTTAAGGAGTTGTACACAGGTTCATTAGCTTCACAGATACTTTAGAGGACCATATTCTAGGCAGAAAGCAGCACCGATAGCCTTGGGAGTGGTACTGCTGAGATGAAAATCAAGAAGGAAGGGGAGGTAAAGCAGGAGAGTGTGGGGACAGCTGCCCAGAATAGGGGAAGAGTGGCGGGGATGGTCAGTGCCAATAGTGAGGAGTTTGGACTTGACATGTTGGGCAGTGAGGGAGAAGCTAACAAGCAGATCAAAAATGGACATGACAAAGCTAAAGCAAGAATCGTGAAGGAGTGCCTCAGCAGCTGTTTTTGAGCAGCCATCCATCTTGGCACATCACAGGCTTCCTGATTTGTTTCATTACCACCACAAGCCGGTACTTGTTAAACCAGTATTTGCTGGAAAGGGTTATGCTGCCCATGGTTGTCACAGTAACCACGGCAAGCCAGCAAAGCTCCCCTGAACTGTGGATGGGGCTATGTGTGTTGTAAAGGCAGAGCAAGGGAGTTGCCTGGGGCAACAAAATATTCAGGGCATTTTGTACCTGCAGGCCTGTAGCTGGGGAAGGACACACCTTCCAGCTTGCTTAGGGCAACCAGGAGCCTGCAGTCAGTGCTCTCTGTGCATTTTAACAAACTTTCCAAACAGCTGTCATTCACTTTTCTAGTGAAATACTCCAAGACACATTTACGTATTTCTTGTGAAGACCTCAGTTTTAAGGTTCTTGCCTCATTTCTTGTTCATTTTACATACAGACACACACTTACCAGATCTTAAGTGTCCCTGCCTACTGTAAACATTATCTCTCCTTTACACACAGCTTTGACAAGTCTCATGAAAGCACATTTGAAGCGATTGGCATAAAACATCCTTGGGAAGGAAGACGGGAGATTTAATATTCAGTTCCTGGCCTCCCATGATCTCATATTATTTAAAGGTTCGATTCTCACTAGAATTAATTCAACTTATGGTAGGGCACTAATGCAGGAGGCTGTTCTGCTCACTCACAATCTTGTCCCTAGTGACAGGTAAGCTTCCAGGAGAGTCAGGACAGCTCGCTCATCTGATGGAAAACACCCCTCCCATAAGAAATGCCAAACCCAGGAATTTTCTGAGGGATCACTCGCTGAACCAACCCTTTCTCCTGCTGCAGATGTGGGAAGACTTCTTTGGTGGCAAAACGCTATTAGAGAGAGCTGCATGAAACCCGAGGCTGCATTCACAAGCTTTCTGACACCAGTAATAACCAAACGTGCTCACTCAACTCGTCAGACTAAAATAAAGCGGCCACTGCACCCTGTATCATCAGCACTTCTTTGCCAAGACACTGCTGTTGCACAGACACGGTATGGAAGCTGCACAGGAGTGGACAGAATTGCAAAAGACTACCTTCAAGGCCTGTGAAATCTGCCTTGTTCAGAGTCCACGTATTAAACTTGCCCTGCCATGCAATTATTTCTCATACTTATCTTACTGTTCTTCTCCACACCACCATTTTGTATGTCTCTATGAAGCCCTGCAGCAAAACCAAACTAAACCACATATAATATTAATGTGAAATGCAAGGCATAAGGATTACTATTTAGGAATTCAGCATTCCGAAGAAGTGAAAAAATGAAAAAAAAAAGCAGCACAATTTTCCGTCTTGGAGATAGCTCTGAAAATAAACAGTCCCTAATTACTTATTATTTGGTTCGAATACAATAACTACTCCTTATAAAAAAAGCAATACAAAATTATCGCTGTAGTGGCTGACATTTGAAATTACATTTTGAGAATGTTTGATAGCAGCACAGACTCTGCTTTTTTCCTTTTGAAAAGAAACCTTTTCCTTTACCCTGTTCTATTCTGAGGGAAATTGCAAGGGAATAAAAAGGGAGAAATTTGCCTAAATTGTTCAAATATACCCCTAGCATAAAATAACAGTCTCACAACCTATTATACTTTAGCTGAATCAGGACATTTTGGCTTCTTTTTTTTTTTTTTTTTTTTTTTTTTTTTTTTGTTAGAATACCTGGTGATAGCTACCTACAGTCATTTCTTGACAAATGGGATTTCCTACAGCATTGATGATTACAGGACAAAAATGTCATCTCTGGAAAGAATGCTATCTTATAACATCTGTGTAGAACTCAAAGTTCTGAAGGTCTAACGATCTCTTTCACTGTCTTGGATTTTCTGGAAAGGAAGCAGCCTGAAGTGAGACCAAGTATATCACAGAACTGTGAAGTGCTGCCTGGTAGGGACCTTTGGAGGTCACCTAGTGCAGCTTCCTACTCAGAGCAGGACTGTCACCATCAATAGATCAGTCAGGTGCAGCTTTGTCCTTCCAAGCCTTGGAAAACTCTGAGGATGGAGAACTCATGATCTCTCTGGAGAACCTGCTGTACTCCTCTCCTGCTGAAGAAGGTTTCCTAATGTTCAAAGTGAATGTCTCAGAATATAACTGGTGGATGTTGCCCTTCGTTACGTGTTTTCACTTGCATTCACCCTTGGTTTGCATTCACCTTGATGCCCACCATAATCTCTAATTCTTTTTTCCAGAGGACAGCTCTTCAGCCAGTCCCGTTTCAGACTGTACCCACGAGTGATGGTTTTCTGCTGAAGATGCAAAACTCCATAGTCCTGTTCACTGAACCTCATGAAGTTTCTGATGCTCAGTCCTCCATGTTAGCATGGTCCTTTTCACTTGAAGCTCTGTTAGCCACTCTGTTCACTGTGTTAGCCATTTTCTTAAGTTTAGTGAATGAAAAAGTGGTGAGAGTGCGTTCTGTCTCATCACAGTTTAGTGTAGAAGTCATTTATGATTGTCTTGCTTGGTACATTTCTGCCTTAAAACATCCAAGGCTTGCTCCTATGATTTTCTCACTTATTACAGAATAACAAGAGGTGTAATTCTACTCAATGCTGAGGTACCATTAGGTTGCATCACTAATACTATCTAAGTGATTTGAACATTCAGTCTCAAGATGGAGCTCTTTCCAAACCCTTTCCTAGTCATCCCGTAAATACTACTTATCTCTGAAGTTAACAACAGATACCTTGAAACAATTTGAAATTAGCAACAGGAAGAATAAGTCTTAAAGGAAAAAGAATATTTCTTTTCCTGCCACAATGGATTAGCTTCCTGCTTTCTGACTAAGCTCAGCTCTCCTCACTCTTTGGTTCTTGGTAGATCCTGGAGAATGAAAACAGGGCAAGGAGGACTGTGGGATAAGTCATTTCTCATCGCTAGCCATTCTAGCCAACAGGAACATGGAGCTTACTGAAGTTAAGGGCTTTAGCCTTAGTTTTTGTTCGCGCTGTTTTTTTTTAATTCAGCATTTATCTGTGTAATATCTTACAAAAGCATGGGTTTAAATTTAGTGTTAACATACTACTGTAAACAAGAAAGCACAGATCATTATAAAGAAGCACTGCAACACTGAACAGTCTTTTCTATTTCTCTACTTGTGAGGGTTTATGCCGTCAGTAATTCAATTTAATTTATGCCACGAACAGACTAAAAAGCTCCAAATAAATTACATTAAAATAGTTGCTATGGAGGACGTGGCTGGCCTCCACAGGAAGCCAGTTAGGCAGCTTAATCTCTCACACTGCACTGACTGCTAACCACTCATAGTTGTGGTTTTTTGATGAAAGTAGTGTTAAATATGGAAACCACAAGCTGTGAAGAAGTGAATTCAGAATAACTGGCACATCCAGCAAAATGTCATCTGCCCCCCATGAATAAAGTCTGACAAATCAGTATATCTTGTCGCAGTCAGTGGTTTGCATCATCTGATTCCTCAAGAAGCATCAGGTTCGCATGATGCTATGTTAGAAATGAAACATGGACAATGAAACATGGAAACGCATGAAACATGGACAAAGAAACAAGAATTAAATGCATTCTAACACCAGCTGGGGATCATCGTGTGTCCAAGCTCATGCAGATTCGGATTTCATTTCTAGTCAGAAAGCTCAGTTCTTCTACTCTAGAGAGGTTAGCAGAATTAAGTACAGAGGCCAAACTCCATGCTTCTGCGTAGCAATATGAATGTGAAAGTGTTACTATGGTTCCCAGATTCTTTTTCTCTACATAGACATGCTGTGAAAGTGCCCTGCTGGCCTGATGTTGGTCAGAATGTTGAGTCAAAGTGCCCCTTCCCCTTTCCATTAATGGCTGCAACATGGCAGGGACTGAGGCACTTGTAGGCTTGATAAATTGCGGTTAGGAAGAAAACGGAGGAATGACAGGCAGAAAAACCTGCCCAGCAATATTTGTGTAGTTACGCTCTCCTTCCAGACACATTCAAAATGTGTCTTTCATCACTGTAGGGTATCTCATAGAGTTCTTCACTAAGCAGCCTGCATCAAATATCCAGATTTTTTTTCTTTGCAAGCTCAAAGACAACAATTTTGAACCCACTAACAATATAGAGATTAAAATACATAAATAATTTTATAAAGCTTTTAGAATGCCCTGAATCTACAACTCAGCTAGTCTCTTTTTTTCCCTCAATTACCTGGTTGCACTAAGCACTCAAGTACTTACTGCCCTTACATCTCTAACATAAATAATGGGGATTAAAGCCTCAGTGTCAGTCAATACTCCTTTTCTCATGCAAATCACGGATGCTATGTTTTTCAAGGCATATACCACTTGTATTTGGGACAGACACTTGCATATGTGTACACATATGCCAAAGCAATGTCTCATCAGCGATGGGAGAAAATACCAAAATTGTAATTGCTTTTAGCTACCTTTGGTAAGATAAGATTAAAAAAAATAACACAAAACAACAAGAAGGTTAACCAGCACTGTGAAATCTGCCAAAAATGATCAGCTCTTTTCTTCACATTTACTCAGCAGCTGATGAAAACTTTAATGGCTTTCTACTTACACTGAGCAAACAATGTGTTTAGAACCAACACAAACATCACAAGTGTTAAATTAATTTGAGTACCATTTTCATCTTTGCTCTGAGTATTTCTGAAAGGCTGTAAAGGCACAATTTGTATTTAGAGAAAAACATGAGTAAGGTGCTTGACTGTCCAGTCAAGTTAAGAATCAATTTATCTGCAAATTGAAACAGGACTGCACAAATGAAGCTGCATTAAAAACAGGGACTGATCTGTGCTGGGGAAGCTGCACACGCAGACGGGTGTCTCAATAAGAAGATCCTCTCTCAGCTAGAAGAATGCAGCTAAGAAATCCAAAATCGATGCTGATTTACTTCATACCAAAAGACCTTTGTTTCTCTCCCTGAAATCTGAATACTTTGGGATTGCTAAAAGACATACTTTACTGATAACCACACTTTCATACCTTTCCCCACTATGTAAAGGAAAAAGCTCTTTTTTTGAGAGTAGCAAATGTTTCCTCACTCAACCAATCTTGCACAAAACACCGCTCTCACCTGCACATGGACTCACTGCAAAGCCCACTCTCCTCTGAGCTCTGTCAAAGATTACATAGAAGCCTTCCATGACCGTAGCACCAATAACCAAGGCATTCGTGGAGGAAGAGATCCCAAATCGGTAGCACTGCAAGTTCTCTCCTATTCCAAGGATGGGTTGAATGTAAAGCTATTAAAATAAGAAACAACAACAAAAAAAGAAAACCAGAGCGTAAGAAGCAACACCACAGAGTACTTACAAGACTTTTTTCAGATTTTTAAAATCAAACACTCAAATTCCACTGGAAATCAAAAGTGAATAGCAGGAAACAGACTTCTGCACATTTAAATCTGATCAAAGCTTACATGCATGTGAAAGCCCTTGGGAGCCTAAGCTTAAATTTGATCACAATCATTCACTATGTGCAGAGAACCTGCAAGTTCACAAAAGCCACTTTTTACTGTATGTTCCACAAGGGGATGATATGTAAGAAAGAATTTGGAACATGAATCCAAATTATAGAAAAAATATATTATTTAAAACAAAAATATCAGGATAAAATTGATCCAGAGAGCATTCAGTGTTAGCTCAAAGTTCTAGATTCATAAATTCAAGTCTCATTTTACCTCTTCTCCTGGGGGAAGATGAAAGATTGACATACTACATGATCAATAAAGAAAAAGCTTATCATGAGGCTTCACTATATTTCCAGTTAAAATGTACTTAAAAATTCATTCTCTTCTGTGCTCCTGACCATTCCCTGAGGTAAAAGATTGTATTAGTAATGTTAGAAGATACTGGCCCTGTATTGCAATCTGTATTGGGTAAAAAAAAAAGCCAGAGAGCAGAAATAAAAGTGGCACAACATTGTATTCTAAAAGCTAGGATGGAATATGAATAAAAGATAAACCAACCGAGTTTTATGAACTGGTGAAGAGATCACACAGGCTCCTTGCCAAGAGTATCATTTTCAGGAGAAGTGCTCCAATTCAGAATGCCATGAAAAATAAATCAATTTCCTTCTCCCGAAATTAGAAGATCAAAATGAATAGGAACACTTTGTATTGATACCTAATATGGCTAATGCTCAAGAAAACAAAACAAAACTTGCTTATTTTTCTTAACAATTTGAAAAAATCATTTCCAACTACATGGGCTGCACTCTGAGGGAAGCTTTCGTATTTGGCTTTGGGAGCTGGAGTTTCTTCTAATACACAAGTTTCTTCGTTATTTTTCCTGCTTAAAAACTGATCTTTAAAGATGTCATTAAAGAAAATTCCCTTGCATGTAATAAGCCAATTCCCTATTACCATTAAAAATAGCTCCCATTTTTAAAGAGCACATGCCTTATAGTACTAAAAATAAAAGCACCACTGAATAAACAAAGAAAACTGAGACCTGTGGTAGGATAGAGATCCGAAACGACCTGCTAGAGTTTTCATCTCTCATGTAAATAGAGAGTTTGGGAAATAAGGACCAGGGTCTTTCAGTTTTATCCCAGCACGCAAGTTGTGAACCAGACCAGAAGCCAGAGGAGAATTCTTGTATCTATGGAAAAAAAAGAGCAATACATACAGATTACATACATTTTGGTAGATTTTGATAGCTCTGACCAAACGTTAACAATTAAAATAAATACATAGTTTTTAAAAACACAAAGTAAATACAAGCCACATGAATATTTAATGGAATTGCTTCTCTTTCTCACACACACAGTTTTTTACTCAGCTTCAGGGTTTTGAAGCCAAAGAGTATGCCAAAATCTCCTAGCATCCAAGAGACTCAAAGTCTGCTGGCCAGTGAAAAGAAACACATCTCTATCTCTCTTGCTGCTCTGCCACTCATCACCAATATGACTTGATGTGCTTTTGAAATAAAAGTTGATTAGCAGTGTTTCTTAATATAGCCATGACACCAACAAAGTGAAAATTAAACCCTTACAGAGCTTCTTCACCTAAGATAACAATCTTGCTCCCCAAGGCACACAAATTTGATGTGCTGCCAGATCAGAGGAAAACATTATTTGCATGCAGTGCTTTGTGTTGGCTCTGACTCCCCAATGAAGCAGCATACAAGCCCATATCTTATTACACCGTTGTACAGCCAAATTATCTCATACAGGTGCAAAAGATGGAATCCAGCCTCTCTACCCCACTCATTTATAATTATCTGCAATATTGATTATTTTGCAAATATCAGTTCATGCATTATTTATATGGCATTTTACAGGTGACAAGTATTCACACGCACCCACCTACTTGCCAATGAAATAATTAAGGCTGTATTAGAGACATTATATTTCCAAGTGCTCATCTCTGTTCTTGGGCCAGAAAACGTACATTCATACAAACACAGCATGAGACTTACAGACACAGCCAGCTTTTACACTTAACTCTCAATGCATGCTTAAGTAAATCTCTTGGTATGGAACAGAAATGCTCTACCTCTCACAGCAGTCCCATGTCAGACCTGCTGAAAACATAGCACTCTCTCCATTTTCTATTGCAAAGTAGAGCTTGTTATCTGAGAAGAGCTCCCAGGCAGCACCCAGACTGGACAGACAAAATCCATCAAGTGCTCTATTTTAAGTGCCTACTTTGATTTTCCAGTGAGGCTGCTTATTATGTTGTATTTCCTTTGCCTTACTTCTGTATGCTGAACAAATGCATTGGGAGGCATTTGGCTTTATGATACCTAAAAGGTTATTAAAATAAAGATTTTAGGTTTATTTGAGCTTTTCCTTCTCCAGCTTACTAACTTTGCATTACTTTGATGCTGTGAGGAGACATACTGTTCTTACTGCAGCTCCGTGAGGTACAGTAGCTGCGCCTTCTCTGCAACTCATCTCTGCTCATCTGCCAAACCCACCACTCTTCAGACCTCCCAACATCAAACTGCATCTATAACTGCCCCCTAAAAGACTTCAGACCAAATAAGGGCATTTAAAAAAAACAATCTAAACCATTAAAGAGCATTAAGCTACAGACTTGATTTTTTTTTAGTGGAGTTGAATAAAGGAATGGTATACATGCAGTTATGCCAATATACCTGAGGGGGCAATAACGTCTTGCTGGGATGACGGTAACAAGCAGCTAGGAGCTTGTTAACCTGCTGCACCTGTGGTCAGAGGTATCTGACTACAGCAGCTGGTTTTATGTTTCTGTGATACATAGCTTGCCAGGAGCACAGAGCACAAAGTGAAGTTGTCATGCCATTGGTACAACTGCTGCAAGTACCCATCTTGCTAAAATAACTCTGACAACTCTAGAAACTAATCCTTACATCTTATTAGCTACTTTCTTATTTTGTAGACTATCTCCTTTGTTTAGAGCTGTGAAAATAACTCCTGGTGTGTGTGGAGATAAAGGGATACAACAATAAGGCCCCTGAAATTAAAAAGAAACCGTGGAAGAGAAGAGTTTGTTTATGCATTTTTAATAGGAAGAACAAAAATCATTAGGCAAAGTGAGAGAGTGGTTCCCCTCTAATATCTTATTGATCTGGCTGCTTACTTGGCATGTGGAAAGCCCTTGTTTGAACGTCCTTCTGACTCACATCAGGGAAGAGTGTAGAGTGCTGTGACCCACTCCCCAGGAGGATGCCATGCCTCCGTTACATGAGGTCTAGGGTACACTTCTTTCAATTCCCTCCCCCCTCATCAGCTGCAATTGTTACAGTCAATATTTAAGCACTTTACAAAGAGCAGAACTTCTAAACCAGGGAAACTGAGCTCTGTAAGATAATCTGTATATTTATTTCACATACCAGACAACTACAAGCAGTGAATAAACTCTTCATGCCAAATCTCTGCTGTCAGTCAGGAAAAGGGTATCAGTCTTGAACCAGCAGCATACAGGTAAGTATGTTGCCTGTCGGACAGCCGGCCAATAGCTCACTTACTGCATTTCCTGTGATTTGCACTTCCGACCACTGTCTCTTCCTGAAGCCATGACAAAAATACTAAATTTGTTCACATCAAAATATCTGGAATTTATTCCTTTGCTTTAACCTCCTCAATGTTGTTCACTGTATTCAACCAAAACTTATGAATAGCTTTTGTTCACTAAAAAATGCTGCTTCAGTGACTCTACACTCAGATAAATCCACCATGCCCCTGCCCTACTTCTAAAGCCTACTCTATTTCTAAAGAAAGATGCTTTAAAACATAATTAAATAATGACATTCAAAAGCATCTTTTTTGATATGAATAATCCCGATGAATTGCATCCATTCTATGCAACAATCAAGCTTATGTTTGGAAAGTAACTGCTTGTAGTAGCAGACTCTTCTACTTTACGAACACTCTGTTTTGACTGAAAGGACTGATTTTTATACTCTTAATACCTTGAATAGAAAAGTATTGAATTAAGTCCATACTTCTGAATTGCTTAGAGCAAAATATTCAGTCTCCACACTATTTCTGGTGCATTTTCATATATGCACCTTCTGTCTGGATTTAGACCTCATTTTTCCCACCTCCCTTCCTGTTCTCTCGTCTTTCTTTCCCTTGTCTGTTTCCATCAAATCCATCCATAATTTCTTAACAGAAGTACACCAGGAAAGATTCTGCTCCCCTCAAGCCAAAGACCCTATGACTTACAAGGCAGACAGAGAAGATGACACCCCTTTCAAAGATCAAGTGATTATTTAACATGAATTTAACATTTAAAGCAAACTTAATGGCATTAGCTTACCAGGGATGTGCGAGCTATTGCTTGCACGACAGCGCTGAAGACTTTCTGGGGCAGACGGAGGAGGGTGGTCCCACTGTCTACTATTGCTTTATCAGCATTGTACTAGAAAGGAGGAAAAATGAGAGAAATTACACACTTTACTTAATGTAATGCAGATTAAACTGTTTCATAGCAATGACAAGGTTGTTCTTTTTTGATAGCTGACTTCATCAACCTGTATGTCATACCTTTCAGCAGTCATAGAATCATAGAATGGCTAAAGTGCCTTCATGGTTAGCAATGACACAGGGTAAGCACACCGAAACAGCGTGCATGTATGTCTAAGCCCTGCATTGAGGTCTCTGCAATAATGCAAAGTTTAATTTAAACTCTAGTTTAAATGTCATATAGCGGCTTGCTTTTAATGACTGTTGTTTCTCACTTGAAAATGATCAGAGAACAAGAGTCCTATTTACATGTCATGTTTGGTACCGACTCAAGAGTACGGAAGCCAAATGCACACCTTTCTTTCTCATCTTAGGAAAACCACGAGAACACCTGCAAAAGCAACTACAAAGAAATCTGAAAACTTCAATCTTGCCTCTTCAAAATCTGTGGACCCTTTAAAAACTATGATTAAATGCAGAAAGGAAGGCATGCAACAGTGGCAGTCATTGGCATTAATTACTCTCCAGCTTAAGGAAAGTACCAGCTAAGGCAGCAGGATCAATATAACTGAAGAGTGATGTGTCTGTGGCATAATCAAAAGATACAAGGAAACACACAGCGTAAGCTTTTCAGGAAAAGATCATATGGGAAGTAAATTCCAAATACATTGGCTTCCAAATATAAATTGTTGCCAAGCAGCGCTGAAAGAAAAGCAAATAGGAAGAGCACTGATAGGCACCACCTGCCATTTATCCTACACTCAGGAGCATTTTCTGAAGAGGGGAGAAAAATATTAAGGCATTTAGAAACCCATTTTAGCATATTTGCACCATAAATATGCAACAGCCAGCAACCCTGAGAGCCACCCTTGGAAATAAGGCACAACCAAGAGGGCCGACCACTAGCATAAAAGCATGTAGAATTCCTTTCTTATGGATTTCCATGCAGTGTACAGTGCACACTCGGCATGCAGTAACTTCCTGCCTTCTCAGTCTTGCTGGTTAATATTCAACAGAGCGCCAGTGGCAGCTCCCTGCCTTCTCAGCCCTGTTCTGCCACCAGCATGGCCACAGCTGCGGTGCAATACTGGACAGATTTCCGAGCACTGAAGTGAGAGGGACAGCTTTTTCCTTTCAAGGAAAGGAGTAGTCCCTAGTGACTGTTACAAAAAATGTTCTACTTCCTAGAAAACAATTAGGAGATGAGAGGGCACATAGTTCATCAACACGTACAAAGAATTATGTGTTCTTGGCAAACCCATAATTAGTTAACTTTTTATCATTCTAGCCTTAATTTATTACTCTTCTCCTAAAGTTTTGCTGGCAGATATCTTTAAATCAAGAAAGACATTATGCCTTTTGTAGTACTGACTGGCATACTATGCTGATACGTCCAAGGTGAAAGCAAACTGTGGCTCAGAAGAGTGACAATAACAGGAAACTTTCATAACACTACTAGATTTTAAAGTGAGTTGTTTTTTTGGAAACAGCATGTATAAAACAGTCGGTACAAGGCCTCGTCTTCAAAACATGTTGACTGTCTTTTAAGGCTGGAAAGAAAAGCAAACAAACATTTTTGTTAGAGGCTCAGCAGTTCTGCATTCCTAACAATATAATAGGGAGGCATTTCAATAGACCTTGTTCTGCTTGCTAACCTGAAGATGGTATGATTCATTTAAAATACTTTCTACAGAAATATGACTTCTGTATTTTGTATGGCAATATGTTTATGCTCATATAATCATTTTATTGTTAATTTCATTTAATTTGTATGAACTATAAAAACTTCAAAATTATCAGATTCTACTGATTTCCAACTAACAGGACAAGTGACAGGTAAGACAGTGTGTCTAATGAAAACAGGGCAGGAAAATCATAGAACTAAAATCAAAACATGAATAGCAACAAGCAACAGCAAGAACCAAATGAAACACACAGACACACATATCCTCCAGAAAAACATAAAACAGCTTTGGAACAAAAAATCCAACAACACAGTCTTATTAGACTGATCCAGAGACAGCAGAAAATTATTCCTAATAAGAACAGAAAATATAACCATGAGGAATAATAATTAGCAAGGCTGAAGTGAACAAAATTTGGTTTTCATTTCTTTGACCACGGGACTCTGCTTCAGAATCAGCATCTGCATCTGTTTGGGAGAAATAGGATGCACCCTAGTGGGGCAAACACATTTTTGCCAGGCTGACCTTGAAAAGAGGGCTTCAAACTAGGAAGGAGCAGGATAGGGAGGAAGCAACCAGAAGCCTAGTAAAGGAATGATGCATAGGGCTGCTGAACAAGTGACATGGAGTGATATGATAGGGAGGGATCACAAAAATCAACAATATGGGTCTTGAGAGAGGTCACCTCCAGCACTTGCAGGCAAAATAAGGAAATGCCAACAAGGCAACATTATGGAGAAATTAACAAAAACATTTTCTAGGGACTCAAAATGTTTGGGTATCCCTCTTAAGTGCCTGTACACCAACATATAAAATATGGGGAGTAAAAAAGACGAGTTAGAGATGTGCTTATCCTTGCAGGGCTGTGATCTTATTGGCATTGGGGGGATGTGGTGGGATGGCTTCCAGGACTGCAGTGTTGTAATGGAAGGATGCAGGCTCTTAAGGAAGGACGGGTAGGGGAGATGAGGAAGGAGTGCTGCCCTCTAAGTCAGTGACCAGTAAGAGTGCATTAAGCTTGGCCTGGGGGATGGATGAGGAGCTGACAGAGAGCTGATGGGTCAGCATTAAAGGGAGGGCAAGCACAGGTGGCATTATAATGAGAGTCTGCTGCAGGCCATCTGAACAGGAAGAATAAGTGGATGAGGTTCTCTAAGGCCATATAGGAGCAGCCTCTCATTCACAAGCCCTGGTTCTGATAGTGAACTTCTTCCAGCCCAGTATCTGCTGGAGTGACAACACAGCAGGGCATAAACAATCTAGGAGGTTCCTGGACTGCATTGGTGATATCTTCCGTCTCCAAGTGATAGAGGAGCTATTTGAGGGAGGTGCTCTGTTAGACCTTGTTCTCACCAACAAGGAGGGACTGGCAGGGAATGTGAAGCTCAAGGGCAGTCTTGGCTGCCGTGACCATGAAATGATGGAGTTCACTTTCCTTAGGGCTGTGGGTAGGGCACCCAGCAAACTCACAAACCTGGACTTCAGGAGAGAAGATTCTAGCCTCTTCAGGGATCTGCTCAGTAGAATACCATAGGATAAAGCCATAAAGGGAAGATGGGCAATAGACACAAACTGGAATACAAAAAGTTCAATCTGAGCATGTGATGGAGCAAATCAACAGGTTGCCTAGAGAGTTGTGGACTCTCCTTCCTTGAAGATTTCCCTTCTCAGAGTTCAAGAAACATCTGGACAATGCTCTCAGAAATATGGTTTGATTTTTGGATGGTCCTGTATGGAGGCAGGAGTTGGACTCAATGGTCCTTGTGGGTCCCTCCCAATTCAGGTTAATCCATGATTCTATGATCTTCAAAAGCCATCTGAACACCTGCTCTAGGTGGCCCTGCTTGAGCAGGAGGTTGGAGCAGATGACCTCCAGAAACCCCTTTCAACCTTAACCATTCTGTGATTTTGTGAAAAGTGAACCTCAAAAATAAAAAGGAAGCATGAGACTGGACACTTTGGAAAGTTTGCCCAGAAAATACCTGCCACTGCCATCATGAATTATGTGCTTAGATATCTCCACATTCTCATTGCAGGATATTCCTTTTTCTCTATTTGGCCAAAACTGTTTTAAAACCTCTTTGGTTTGATTTCACAGAATATTATAGAAAGTCTGTAGTTATTTAAAGAAAATTATTGTCTTAAATTAATCCACTATCTTCAGTTTTTAGACATCTTCAGTACATCTGAAACTAGTTAACGGGGCTGAGCCCTTCCAAACCACAGCAGTTTTATCTTTGGTGAACTGCTGACAAAATAATTATAACGTGGTCCTTTATTTACTGCAGGTACTATGAACAACTCTGAACTCCTCTTTGAAGCAGTTTTATCATGTTCATGCCAAATATGTATTTTAGCATGTACATACATTTCACATGGTTTGTTCATTTCCTTTCAAAGTTACTATGCAGCTTGAATTCTAAGAGGAGACTTAAATACACTTCTGCATGCAAGGACAAAAATGGTCAGTTAGATGCTTTTCTTAAACAAACACATTTTCTATAGACAGAAACAAATTAGTGCAAATACCTCTCTGCAATCCAATCCAAGATTCTGTCCTCCAACCTCCAGCTTGAGAATTTCAACCTGATAATACCACTCCTCTTTGATAGGTGTGTACCATATATTACCCTTGTAGAGACTTGGTTCAATGCCACCTAGAACCTGAGTGAAAAGAGGAAGAAATTCACATGCTTTAGAATGACAGGTGTTTACTTTTGGGTAAGTACAGGAAAAAGGGGAACACTTCACTGTGATACAGAGGGCATCAAAATTTTAATTTAGCACCATTTCCAGTCATTTTGCTAACAAATTCTTTACCAATAATAAAGCAATTCAAAACATTTAGAAATTAAGAAGATACTGCTTCAGTACACAAAAAAAATCCTATAATGGGACAAATTTCCAGCACCTTCTACAATTTCACACTGATTTTCTTATGAAAGCTCTATGTTTCAGATCAAAACCATACCTTCAGTGGTTTAATCTAGGCAATGTACAAAACCAGGATGAAATAGTAAACCTGCACATCATAAATTCACTTTATCAGATCAAAATAGCCTTAATACTGCTTAACAACAATTCATTCACATAAAAAAAGGAATATGATCATCATGTAATTGCTATCATTATTAGCTTCTGTCAAGACTTACTTTGAAGCTTCTGACAGCGTACTAGACCATCAGACTTTGAACTCTACTAACATAAATAAGTTCTCTTGCGCTTCATCTATCTCAAATGTGTTAACATTTACAGCAGTACGTGAATTTACAGCAGATTATTTAAAATTAACTCCTGTGCTGATATGCTTATTTCAGCATAACTCAGGAAGAGTTATTCCAAATCATTATCTCAAATAAACAATATCCAGTACTTCGAACCACTAAAATGGATGCAAAAACTTTCCTGATTAACAACAAGGGGAAGACCCAGTTCTCAGATTTTATCCTTTGCTATGTTGTCCACAAAAAAGACAAAGAGCCTTGATTCCTCTCCCCCTTTTCACATCGTATAAAAAAGTACTTCCACATTCTTGTGAGTTTGAACAAGCTTAATAGCTGAATAGAGGGCAACTCAGCTTGAGAAAGGTAGCACAATCTTCCCTGAGGAAATGCAATTGGTAAGGAGGTGCACCACAAAATTTATTTTTTCTTTATTAAAATTAAAACTTCAAATGCAAAAGTTTATTCAAACTCAAGAGATTAAAAAAATAGGGAATGAAAATAAGGAGACGCTTGAGTTTTGCCTAAGTGCTTAACTTCACCTTAAAAAATTATAAAACATTTCACACATTTAACCACCAAATTTGGTAGTAGGATAATCATAGAAAAAAGGGAGAGAGTTTAACAAAGATGCATCTTCCCTCTCAGATTGACAGATACCCACAAGACTACCTCCGTTGGTACCACTTCCAGAAACAGGCAGTCCAGCACCACACATCTGCAAGGAGAAAATGTTGGGGATGTTTGCCTGCCTCACGAGGGAATCAAAGAACGTCTCCACAGAACTTGAAGGCTTGAAGGTGTAGAAAAACAAAAAGAATTGCAGAAGTATTAATTACAAAGTTTCCTTATAGTAATGAGCAAGTCATTTAAAAAAGACTGCTTTTTGCAAGTAAACTGAATTTCTGACAACCAAGTGATGAAAATCCTAGATATTATAAGTCATTTTAAAAAAACACCTGTCATTTCTCTTTTTCTTTTGTTTTTTAAAAGCAGTTTTAATCTTGACCACTGTCAAAGAAATCTCTAAAGCATGAGAGTAATTTCCAACTGCAGTTTTGGAACTGAAATACTTATTTCAGTTTCAGGTAGAAGGTCTCATCAATGCTTTCTGTTTGGAAAAGGATTTCAGTTATTAGAATTCTCAAACATGACTTTCACTTCCCACCTCCTACAGTTAAAAAGACAGATTTTAAAGTGTGGAATTGCAGTTTTTAAACATAATTTAATTCTAATGAACTTTGAATTTGATGGCTTTATTTCCTCTTCTTTCCTCTAAAGAACTTTATATTCAAGTTCAACTGATTATTGGCTAGCTAGTTCTTTGCTACGCTGTATGCCATACTTGCCTCTGCAGTTACTGAAGTACTACAATTTCACTATAATGCAGATTTCTGTGCAGTTACATCTGATGACAGCCAGGTCCACTGATTAGCTTGCGAGGTGCCAACTGCTCTTACTACACAAAGCATAGTGCACCCTCAGAAGCCAACGACACTGAAGTCTTCAGAAGAAGGGAAAAATAAATATCCTGAACACGCTATTTGCCCAAAAGGAGAGTCTGAGAAGCAGCTCCTCTTTGTCTGTCTGTTGACAATGTATGACAGCAGCTGAGGTAAAGTCAATAGAATAATCACACAGCTCTTGAATAAAGCATTTTAATTCCAGAGTTGGCAGACAGTACTGAATCATCTGTTCTAAATGAATACATCTCAGTTTATGAATTTCTCAGACAGTTCTGTGTAGGTTGAAAGCTACGACTACGTAGTGCAACAATTACAATTTCAGTTTTAGATTACAAGCTTATACATTTTAGGTTTTAATTTAAACTTCTATCTGAATTTCTTACCTCATAAGAACAAGATGTATTTGGTTATACGTTCATGAAAACATGGTAGCTAACATTTGTACTGAAACTACCCATATATACTTTCTATCTCAACTTTTACTTGATGAATGGGGAATGTCTTTGAATGAACTGCCAAGGGCTTTTACAAAAGATTCAGCAGTCCGTTGACAAGTCTTGAAGGAGATTATCAGAGCACTAATAAATGCCTTCTGCACACACACCAGAAGCCTTATAACTTTTACTCCCATCCTCTGGTATTACAAGCTCTGAAAAAGTTTGTTTATTCCAGATGCGTTAAAATTAGAACCTTCATCATCAGAAAAGCCTAAATCCACATATGGAACTGGAATACCATCACAACCCAATTTATTCTTTCTGGATTTTAACAAATCTGAAGAATCCTTAGGAAAGAGTCATTGGAAGGAAGGAATCTCATGCTGACAGATAATCGTCTGCCCTCTTTATTTTAATATTTAAATTTCTATTTATTGTCATAAATAGATAAAAGCTGGGGAAAAGATGACTTACCTTGGCTAAGGTGTCATAGGCAAGACCAAGAATTCCATGCCATTTAACCCCCGGTAAGAAGAAATTCTCTGATTCAAGAATGGTAGCGATGTTGATGGTGTAGCTGCCATCAATCCCCTTTGGGATAGTAATGACATCTGTACCCAGCACTCCGGTCCAGCTTCCTTGACTATACTTAACTGTGACTTCAATCCCTTGTGATTTGTATGTACTTGACCTTTAAAAGGAAAAGATACACTTATGTGTGAGCTGCTTATTTACAATTCAAGACAACAAAACACTGCCCAATCTTAATTTTTCACAGAGAGGAAAAAGAAAGTAAAATCTGTAAAGTCAATCACATATACACGCAGAAGAAGGGAGATGGACTTTAAAGGACGTAACAGTTGATTATAATAATAATTAAAAACAAACTCTTGAGCCCCTGCTTTTATCCTGAAGCCTTAAATGACTCAAATTTCCTCTCCCTTTTTTTTTTTTTTTAATTTAATCTTAAGGTTTTGTGCCATCTAGTGCAATGTGTCTCTGACTTAGACTGGTCTATCAAAATAGGAGCAATAATTTTTAACTGGAGATGGAACATACTAAGTGGTGGTAAGAAATAAAAAGCTTGTGAATTCAAATCTAAAATTGAAATACCAAGACAACCAGATAGCTGTAGACTAATCTCTCATTAATATTATCAAAATTCCATTTTGGATAAATGAGAATATTACTGTGAGTTAAGTAGTAAGACACACATCTAAATCTGCAGTCTGGCCTGTCCATAAAGAAGTTAGTAGATCTGGATATAACTAACAAATGATTCACTAACTTGGAGAATGAAAGGGAGGATTTCCTTCCAGACCAGGATAACAAAAGCAAAGGAGCAAAGAAAATAAATCCTGGTTAGAAAGCTTAACAAAAACATTACAAAAAACATGAAATTTTTCATTTTAAAAACCTGTAGTATAAACATAGCAATCACCCTCCATCTGCATCGCAAATAAGGAGCAACAGAACACCTAGGTCCCTGACAGTCTATTTTTGGTCCCATTCCTAGGCATGCATTTTCTCCTCCTAGAGAGACAAATGACCATGCTTGCTTCATCGGAGCAGACTTTCAGCTTGACAGCCTTTTTAAAAGTAAATCTAAAAAAAATTACATGCGTGTAACACAATAGAAAGTGGAGGTCATTTATCAAGTGTGGACAGCTTTATCCACCCAGCCTTAATCTAAGAGCTGCTCTGACAGAAGCTGCCTTGAAGCCGTGAAGTCCTTGACTGCAGCGCAAGAGATGAGCGCTCACTGACAAGAACTGACTTGGAGAGCTGCTTCTCCTGGCTCATGTGCTGCTACGGAAGGCTCCACACCCACACTTACCTGAGCCAGCTAGAAGAAAGATGGGGGAATTTTGCCTGCCACAGGGAACACAATTCAGATGGGTACACACATAACTCCCACCTTTTTGAGCACACACATTTTGTTGGGCAATTTCACCAAATGCCCATGCAAGTGATCCTCTTTCAAGCTAATGGAGGAATAAGAGGCCACGCTATAATCATAGAATCATAGAATGATAGAATGGCCTGGGTTGAAAAGGACCTCAAAGATCATCTAGTTTCAACCAGCCTGCAGTGGGCAGGGCCACCAACCACTAGACCAAGCCGCCCAGAGCCACATCCAGCCTGACCTTGAATGCCTCCAGGGATGGGGCGTCCACAACCTCTCTGGGCTGCCTGTTCTGGTGCGTCACCACCCTCTGCGTGAAAAACTTCCTCCTAATATCTAACCTAAACCTCCCCTGTCTCAGTTTAAAACCATTCCGTCATCCTGAGTAGCTCTTGATATTCCCAACGCCTAGCCCTTGAGGGAGCTTCAGGACCCAGTGGCTTATAACATCCAAGACAGTAGAAATAAATGAGACAATAGGCTGCACTGATTATATTTCAAAATGCACAAATTCCAGAGTTACTGGCATTTACTACCTGTATCTGATCATTTCTGCTGTTTTAATGTTCTTTGTAATTCTGCTTTTCTGTGACATTTAGACAAAGGGACATCTCTGCTCAGTCAGGGTCTTCAGAGCACTACTGTGATACTGGCAGTACATTTTATATATCAAAACAGAGTCTGAATAATTAGCAACATAAGAGAAACCTGTGGGAGAACGTGGAAAAGGAAGGGAAAATACAGGGCTGGTCATGTTGAAAAGTGTCTGGCTGTGCAACAGAAGAAGAATCATCTGAAACTAGAAAGATAGGTGAGTACTGGAACAGTAACACAAAGCCAGTCTGCATGTACTGACTCTGCATGACCAGCAACGATAGCAGCACATACCTGTTCTTCCATGAGCTCAAACAGCTTCATGGATTGAGCTCTGCAACAGGATACAAAAAGACTGAGCTCATCACCCAGTACTGTTGGTGAATTCTTCTGCACAAAGGCAGGACAAGTCACTTCCTCACCCTCTGTGCTTCCCCTCCTGTAGAAATGTGTATGAGGATGTTCATCTCACTGGTAAAGCACACAAATGTCACACTGAAGAGGAAACCTTATTAATTACTTCAAGGAGAAAAATTCCTAATGTGGGAGGGATCTGACATCGTCCTTGTGGCAGTAATTATATTCTGTTCTGCAAAAACATTTCCTGCTACATCTTATTGACTGTAATCAGCCCATGCTTTTCCAACTCACTGATCCGAAAGAAGAAAATGTCTTTAGAGGTCAAAACTAGAGAGTTGTTCTAATTCACGGGCAGAAAGTTTTAAAACAAATGCACAGCACATACAATTCCAAACAAGCCATTTTGGCTATGAAACAAATGTAAGAAATCCATCTTTTTCAGTGGGATGGAGTTGTCCCGATTTCAGATAGGACAGAGTTGATTTTCTTCATAGTGTATGGTATGATGCTACGCTCTGGCTTTAGGAGAAAAACAATGTTCATAATGCATCGATGTTTTAGTTGTTGCTGAAAAGAGCCAAGAACACTTCAGTTTTTCAGCTTCACATACTGTCCTGCCTGTGAAGGGGCTGGAGGGGGGCACAAGGAGCTGGGAGGGGTCAGAACTGGGACAGATGACTTAAACTGGTCAAAGGGGTATTCCATACCATATATCATGTGAAAAAGCTATAAAACTGAGAGGAGTTGGCCAGGGGACTGCTGCTGCCAGGGGACTGGCTGGGCATTGGTTGGCAGGTGGTGAGCAATTGCTTTATACATCACTTGTTTTGTGTATATGTATATATGTAATTATCATTGCTGTTATTTCTTTCTCTCTCTTGTTTTTTTTTTTCTTAGTAAATGCTTTTATCTCAATCCAAAAGTTCTTACTTTTTTTCCTTGATTCTCTCCCATACCCCACTAGGAGGGGAAGGAGTGAGCAAAAGGCTGTGTGGTGTTTGGCTGCTTGCGGGGTTACACCACAAGGGTGCACCTTTGCAGGAAAAAGGCCTACCAAAAGATGGTCCTGTGGTACTACCACTCTCTTCACCCTCTCCTCAACAGTTACTGTCTTCTCTCCAGAGCAACCAACTGAAAATGGTTCTCAGACCTTGAATGGCTCTCCAATCTCAGCTTAGAACTCTAGCAATGGGTTCATTACCACATGTTAATCCTCAGTACCAGCTTACAGAACTGAACAAAACATAGTCAAAACGTTATTTCTCTGGTCATTCTACATTTAAAGGAAGCTCAATGGAACAACAACAAAACCACTATGCATAAAGCACTGTTTAATTTTGACCTCGCCAAACACGCAACTCCTTCTTCATTTCATCCTCTCCCATTGCCACTCTGCATAAAACAAGCCTTTAGGTTTTCCTGCTTGCCCTTTTTTTTTTTTTTTTCTGAAGAAGCAAATAATCTTTATAAACAGCAGTGGCAAAGAAGAGATGGAAATTGACAATTGGCCGAAAGATTTGACAGATGTTTTCATTCCCTCCAGTGATAGATAGATGGCACAAGACAAGTGATTCAGAGCCAATGACTTTAAGACAAAGTGAAAAAGAATACTGAGCAACCAACCTAGTTGTCTACAGGTTACCCCACAACATAAATCACTGATTTTTAACCAAGGAGCTCCATCTAATTTGAAGGGGTTCCGATACAAGTTTCTAATTCACCCCGAACTATAAAATACGCAGTGTACACTTGCAGGACCATAATGTAAAGCATAAACTTACTTTTGTCAGCTGGTATATAATTTATTGCATTATTTCAATTTTTTTTTTCCTTGTAATTTTCTTACCCCACCTAACTCTTGAGCAGTTTTCTCTTTAAACTTTAGACTGTGAGGCAGTGGTACTTACACTGAAATAAAAGTGGATACTAATGCTGAGTTCTAACAGCCCGGGTATGTCATTCTTTTATGTGCTGTTACAATGCTAAGGCTGATTTAGTTTTAAGTCTGAAAACCACTTTATAAATTTGTTTAAGTAGCTCTTTTATCATAAGTAGCATATTCAACAAAAACTACTTATTATTTCGAATAGTATGAGAAACAAATGCTGTAACTGTTTTTTGGTGGGATTTTTTTTTCAGTTTATGAGGCCGTTTCCCAGAACATTATATATCTTGGTGACTTATGAAGTACGAACATCAATGGCAGACTCAGAACTTTTCACACCAGAATTTTGTAAGAGCCACTCAACAAACCCAAGTCATTAACGAATTCATTACAATAGCTCTGCTTGTTTTATATGGAAAACCTGAGATAATTAAACAGTGCAACTATATGACAAGAAAACATAATATGATTAAACAAATTGATTACAAAATTGCTCAAGGAAGGTGGTCCTGAACAACACACATGCCAAGTTCCTAAAGACTCTTGAAACGAAGATGATACCTTTCCTATGCACTCTCCCCAGTTTCTGTCCAAAATCAATCATGCATTTAATTTAATATTTTGATCATTTGAAAAAAATTAAACTAAGATTTTGGCAATCAGGAAATTCATACCCATCATGATGTTTCTCCAGCACAATATTCTAATAAACATATACCTCTAACTCAGTCCCAGTAGTTTCATTAATACAACAAATTACTAATCCTTCTTTTCTCTTGCCTTCAATTTGCAGTTTATGACTTTGATATGAAAGCACTTTCTGATGAGAAAGGGAAAACCTATAGGATTAAGTACTAGATGAGAGACAATATCTTTACTTAATTTTGAAGTGTCCCACATAGAATAGAAGAAAAGTGCACATAAGCTATTTGTTTCACTTACATATGGGTAAAGATCACTCTGGAGTCATTTTACAGACCTGGCTGACGTAAAAGCAAGGCCCCTGCCTACCATTTATGCAAAATCATTGACAGTCAGGGAAAGTGATGTGATTGCCAGGAAAAGGCTATCATAAGGCCAGTCTCAAAAAGAGATGAGCAATGAGCCTATAGGCCCAGTGACTTCACCTCAGCTCAGGAAGAGTCACAGAGAATCGCTTGCTGGAATCCATTCCCAAGCACACAATGGACAAGAAGGTAAAAAGGGACTCTGCAACTCTGCAAGGAATTTCACAGGCATAACACGTCTGAACAACCCCACTGCCCTCTACACCAAGATGACTATCTACATAGATGGGGAGAGAGCAGGGGCTGTGGCACACCCTCACTTTAGTCAGACTGCTGACACCACCTCCCACAGCATTCCCATTTGGAAGCTGAGGATGTAGAGCTGGATGAACAGACCACTGGGTGGCTGAAGATGGGCTATGCCTCCAGGCCTAAAAGAGTAAGTGATCAATGGCTCAGTGTCAGGCTCATGACATGTAGAGTGCATGACATCAGTGGGGGGAAAATTGCTCAATAACTTCGTGAAGAACCAACATGATGGACAGACTGCACCCTCAAGGAGATTTTCACAGGACACTACCTTAAAGAACACAGCTGACATGCTGAATGGCAGAGCTTGAATCCAGGGAAACTTTGAAAAATGGGAAGAGCGGACCAACAGAAACCTCATGGCATTCAACAAGGAGAAGCATAAAGTTTTGCAGCTTGGGTGAAACAACTCCACGCATTGGGATAGGCTGAGAAGCAACAGAAAGGGACCTCAGGTGATGGTAGACACCAGAATGAATAAGAGCCAGCAGTATACTTGCACTGTGCATATGGCAAACTACAGCAGACTGCATTTGGAAGGCAACAGTCAATATATCTAAGCAAGTTTATTATCCTTTTCTGGCCAGCACTGGTGAGACCACAACTGGAATAGTGTAGCCAGCTGTATAAAGCCAGTTGAACAGGGATGTGGAGAAACAGGAGATGGACTGGTAGAGGGCTGCCAAATAGGTCAGGGACCTCAAGAAAGGACCTCTGAGAAGTTAAGTGGATCTGGGCTTGTTTTGCAAATGAAGCTAAAAGGAGAATTCATAGCAGCTTACAACCACTTGAAAGATGGCTACAGAAATGACACAGACAACTTTCTTTGTCAGGGTTAACATCTTTTTGTTAAGTTCAGTTTGGATATTAGGAAGCATTTCCTCTACAGAAGAGCATGGCACATGAGTGAAACACACTGCCCAGAGTTCATGAATTCTCCACCCTCAGAGGCTTACAGGACTTGGCAAAAATCAGCTGTGGCCGATCCATTCTAGTGACAGCCCTTGCCTCAGCGGGAGTATGTAACAGGTGACCTACAGAGTTTTCTTTCAATCAGTATTTAAATGCCTTACTGATTACAGTGGGGCCAAGATGTGCCCCAGCTGACATTTATGCCTTAACTACCTGAAAGGAAAGAAGCTTGATGTAGCTGGGTTCAAGCCTGCTAATAGCTGCACTTTATTCTGAGCATATTCCAGTTCTGCATCAATCCAACCCAAACTACGAACTGCTATTGCAATTGCTCTCTGCTATTACTGAGTTTGAATCATTTGATAAAGTACCCTTAACTCTGCAGGGCCTAATTTTCAAGGTTTCATTATTAATTTTATATCAAAGTTCTCAAAACACAATGTACATAGAAACACTGATAAGAGGCTGTAACCTTCAAGTGATTTCATAGCATTCTCAACACACAGCCTCTGTTGTTGCTGTTTGCTATGGTATGTGGTTCTTATAAGAGAGGCCTTGCCTGTCCAGACAAAGTAATGTCACTGAAAAGAAAAGGGAGGAGGGATACTTCTGCTTTTAGTTCCTGACAATTCAGTTTTCTTGCAATTAAAGCCACTACCTATGGAAGGGGATAGCTAGCAAGTAAAATTCTACAGTAGTGCAGAAATAGCGTTCAAGTGCAAATTCTGGACTTTTCAGACCTGTGTGAAGCATCTCTACCAACAGCTGAATATGTGACAGGAGGTAAGGTTATTCTACGAGGCAGCATGGAAATACTGGCTTTGCCTCTACCACTAGTGCATCTTCTTGGAAAAAAAAAAGCAATACCCTATGGAAAAAAAACATGAAGAGGTAATGAAAATATCGATGTTCTCCTGCCTCTCAGTCCTCCAAGTAATTTTATCTACATGGTTCAGCTAAAGATGGGCACTCTGATTTGTAGAAATTTACCTGAAATAACTGAAACTAGAGAAGGGCAGAAAGGAAAGATGAAAGGAGGGAGAATTATTCACACAAAGCTGCGCTTGGCTGTGACTAATGTCAGCTCTTGTTAAACAGCAAATTTTGTGTGTAACAGGCACTAAAATCTCTAAGTCATATCTTATAAACACCTCAACTCAGTACAGGGCCTGTCCCAAACAGTGTCTGAGGGCCTTGTCCAAATTAAACAACAAATTAGTTTTTGACTAATTAATTTTGGTTTTAGATAAAATGTCAAGTATTAGATAAAGTTAGTGTTAATTATTTGTTGTTTTTAAACAAAGGGAAAGTAATTTTAAACTTGTAATTCCTTCCAAGACCATTTGGACAAGAAACTGGCTGAAGTTGGTGTGATTTTGCAAATAATTTTTACACGATAATCTTGCTTTTTCCCCAGCTCTAATCAGCACAGGACCCAGATCTGTTTTGCTGTCATCGCTGGGAACATTTGTGGTGTTAAATGGTGGACACTGCATTGGGGACAGCTGACCTTCTGGTTCAGGAAGAAAACCCAGTCTCAACGGGATGTCAGAGAAGCCCCATGAACTGCCTGATCATCCTCTTATGCATGGAGGAGTCAGAATCTCAAAGACATCCTATCCCACCACAGTGTGCAGAACAGGTACTTACAGCTCTGTATTGAAGTAGGAGGTGACATCAGGATCAGGCACACCTGCTACAGCAAAATTACTGCTTCCAGTGTCAACCAGAATATTTAACTGCCGAAACAGAAGAAAGGAGAGGTGGTTTTCATATTCAACTAAACAAACAAAAAATCATTAAAGTTTTTTTTTGTCTAAACTACCTTTAGTTTAAAAATGAAGATGAACGTTGCTCTGAAAAATAAATACACAGTGTTAACCTTTGGGGAAGACAAGTTGCTGTGGCCCCTCCAGAACAGTTGAGTATAATGCAGTGCTTTAAAATAGTCATCATGGAAGGGAGAACACCCACCAAGCCCATATTTGCACAGCAAATGAATTTATGACCACCTCGGACTTCTTTTTGGCCCAATCCATGTGTGCCAGCAACCTGTCTTGTCGAGGACACATACTGCTTTGTGTCCAGTTTAAAGCACTGCTTGCTGTAGGGCTGATGAGGTTTCTAGGTAGAGGTCTGAGTGCCAGTCAGAGCAGAAATAAGCATAAATATGAAGCTTGGAAAGCATAAGAAGAAAGCATAACTCCTTCCAAGCGGTGGCACCCTACCACAGTCTTCACTGCCTGAGAACAGGAGGCCAGATTTATAAGCACAGTGAAAAGCACTGATTGGAAGGCAGCCTTAGTGTGGGCCACTTGTTCATTTAATTGGGAGGATAATTTATGCCAAAAATTGCCTAATAAAAACACAGACAAAAATGAAATCCTATCTTTCCCCCTTTGGCTCAGGAGACCAGTCTGCTTCACCACAGCTGTGGGAAAATGCTTGTACTAGCACAAAGCAGAAGGTCACAGCTGTGAATGAGCTGAGATGCAGGATCACCTTGAAATTACAGCTTGGAGTGCCATTAAATGATAATTTAAGCCAGAAAGAGACTGTACCACTACCAAAACTGGTGGTCATGCTTTTGCCTGCTCTTGGCTGTATGCTTCCCATGGCTTCTTGGCACAAGCACTAGTATCCATGTGGCTGTGCTACAAATCAGATCAGTTTCCTCACCTACAGTTACAAAAAATTAGTCATCTGTCATCTCAGACAGCTACTTGACATGAGATGGTAGAAGCAGATACTAGAAAATGGTGATTGCCTCCTTTGGTGACAGTGTGGTCTCAGATTGGCCCCCAAATGATTGTGAAATTACGCTCTAGGCAATAGCAGACACCTGCCCCTGTAACAATGTAGAGGAATTAACAATTTTCCAGTAGGAGGAAGACATCAGGACTGGTTTGCCTGTGGTTTGAATACAACTTGAACCCATCACTTCTGTAGCACTCATCAGTACTTAAGACTCAAGACTGAGCACCAAAAGCGGACGTGGGAAGGGTAAGAGAGAAAGATACAGTAAATGAGCTTAGTGTTGACAAAAGAGGTGGAGAAACAGGATCGAGTTCAGAAAGGAGCATAAAGACAAAGGAGAATAAAGCATTTGGAGAAGATATGCTGAATACTTTTTTAATAGATTTTACAATGAGCATAGTCAAAAAAAAAGTGTAAGCTGATGTTTAAAAACATTTTAGGTTTGCACATGGAGAGGAAGGAAATAGCGGGTTGCCCTTGTTTGACCTAGCTAATACAATATGGGACTGCAGAGATCTGAAGAAAACAAATACAAAACCAACGAGTAATGTGTGGGACTCTCTTTTGAACTACATGCACTTGTCATTGGTATTCCCAGTCCTAATCATGCAAAAATGTTAAGAATAAATATAAACCACAACCTCAGTCAAGTTATTTACCATTTACCTACCTCACTGCATCTCAGATTTTAGACTAAGTGGAGACAATACATTAAAATTTATTTTGCAATCACACACAAGCTAGACAGACTTTTAAAAACAAAAGGACATATTTAAGTTCACCTGGCTCCAGGAACTGAGGCTTTGAAAGAAAATGAGAATCTCTGAGGCATGACTTGCAATAAAATCCACAGTTTACTTCATACATTGTTTTGCTGAGATTAAAATCTAACATTTTGTCAACTACCTATGAAAGTAAGAGTTATTCCTTTTTTTTTCCCCCTTTCCCCCCTAGGGATAGAAATCATATTAAAAATAAATAACAAAGAGCAGCTACAATGCATGCATCTATCAGGACCAACAAAAGTTGCCTCAAAGGGGTGCTGCGGGGCTTAAATTAATTAGCATTACCAAGGCAGTCTGTGATGTTTGAGTAATGGGCATTGTATATCAGCTGTATAAATACACGTAGGTGTTGCCCTACCCTTGGTAATATGCATGACACTGTACATGGAGGAGGACTGGAAAAAAAAAAACCTCAAACAAAAGCTCAATCACTAACTATGACACATATGAAAGATATTTCTCCCCCCCCCCCACCTTGTATAAAATGTTAACATCACAGAATTCACAAATCACTAAGAAAAAGGGCAAGTTTACTGCCCACAGGACAGAGCAAATCAACATTTCCAAAAGCAAAACCGATACTCCACAAGAAAAAAAAAAAGAAAAAGAGAAAAGAAAACACAAAGACAGCTAACCATGCAGGTCCCAGCCCACTCGGCTGCAGCCAAGCTCACACGACAAATCACTATTGAGGCTGACATTCCTGATCTGCATGTTTGTGCATAATAAGACGCGGGCGGCCAGGGCAGACATAGATTTATTGTGGTCATCACAATGGCAGCAGTGATTAGCAGATCATTTTGGGGTGGGTATAACTGACTGAGCGCTCCTTCTCTTCCCACTGCCCTTTGGCTCTGAACTTTCTTTAGTGCCTCCCCATCTCATTAAGAGCCACTTTCATGTTGTCGCTGCTAGAGCCTGTGTTATTCTGTGCCAATTCTCTGCCAGTGTAACAGGGCTGCTGGGCAGCTTCCAGACCAGCTCTGGTGAGTCACAGGGCAGCAGACAGAGCTCTCGAGGCCCAAGGCCTGCTCTGCTCCATCTCCAGAGGTCAGCTGGGCCCAGATCACAGCAGATGGAAGTGACAGCCATCGCATTTCACCATCTTGCTTGCCAATGAAGCCTGAACTCCACAGCTCCTCAACTTGTCCCTTCACCTATCTGCAGCTGGGAAAGAAGGCACTGATGCTGAGGGAGAGCCAACAGTGGTGGTAGCATTCTCCTCAATGGCCTCCTGGCAAAGCACCAGAGACCAAGAATCAAAGCTCTCCTTGGCTGGCAAAGCAAGTCCACCGGATTTATGGCAGCCACCTTGAAAGAATCATGTCCTGTCTCTTACAGCTGATCATTTAGCCATTGCCATGTTTTTTTTCAGAAACAGTTAGATGATAGCCAAGATCAGAGAGGCATGGCTGAATCATATCCTGAGTTGGAAGAGACCCACAAGGATCACTGAGTCCAATTCTGGGCTTCACACAGCACCCAACATCTGAGAGCATTGTTCAAATGCTTCCTGAACTCCGGCACTGGGGGCCGTACCCACAGCCCTGGGCAGCCTGTTCCATACCCACTGCCCTCTGGTGCAGACCCTTTCCCTAACCCCCAGCTGCCCCTCCCCTGATGCAGCTCCATGCCGTTCCCTCAGGTCGAATGAGGCTACAAAGGAGAAAAGTCCCAAATGCTGCTGAGTTATCACATGCCCAGCATTAAAAACCATGTAAAACTCTTTAACTTTCTGAGGCACAAAAGGAAAGTCTACCATTGTGGGGTTTTTTTTGTGGTTTTTTTTTTCCATTTCCAAATTCAGCTTCAGACCTATACAGCAAATGTAAAAGCCTTTTTTTTGCCCCAAAGTTCACTTTTACTACAGCTGTCAGACATTAAATCTGTACCTCATATCATACCTGGAGATTACTATTTTGTGAATAGTATGCTTCATACAGAAGCAGAACTAATATGATTATTAATAAGAGATTCACAGGGGTGCCTGGGTATAGAGTGAGCAAGACAGAAACATCCACCTCTGCCGTGAAAAACTTACAGCGGAAATCTGGCATGCTATCTACACGCCATTAAGTTCTGCTTAAAAAAACCAAAACAACTCAAAACCTGTTTACTGAAAGTCACGAGCATTGAAATGCATCAACAGGGAGGCAGAAGTCTCTTTAGGCCATGTATCTCCTGCATTGTTTTCCACTCTGAATGGGTGGAGACACTGAAAAAAAGCAGTTGTAATGATTCAAATTACCAGTCAAATACATTGTCAATACTTCAAGGGATCTCTCAAACTTTCCAGTGCTTGATTCAGCGCCAGCATCAAATAGCACTTACTGTATACTCACTCAACTGCTTCAATAATTTAACTCATCACTACGTCTTTAATTTTTTTCTTTTTAAGTTTTCCATTGCCTAATATTGTTGTATTTGGTATCAGAAAAAAGGGTCTATTTTTTTTTTTTCATCTTGTCTTCTTTTTTTTCATTCAGCAAAGCTTTCTCTGTCTGTGGTTCAGGCTCATGCCCTGCCTGCTCCACAAATGCTGTCATTATAACGTCATCCACACTAGGTATTATCTATGTCTAACTTAACTGTCTGGTGACCAGTAACGTGCAGTTTGCAAAACGCACCATGCATTCAGAAAGTGACTTCATTATCCCTGAGCAGGGACAAACCTTGCCTCTGTTCTGAACCACACTATATTCAGACTTAGGGAAGTGTTTCTTTCCTGTTTTAGTCTGAGGTCAGAAGTTTTTGGTCATGTTCAGAAAAACACACAAAACCAATCCCACAGGCTGCAAGGTGCATAACTCATTTCTTTGAAACAGTTCTCTGCTCGGTTTAGCATCACCAGTCTTTGCCAGGCGTGGAATCCTAGGGCTTGCATGCAACCTTGTTGCACTGTTGTTTCTGATGTGATTCCCTGGGTAACCCACACTGAGACAGCCATCACCTTCATCCCAATAAAAGACTGGCCCATGGAAAAATCCAGTATAAATTTTCAAGTTGACGGACCTCATTCTTTCAGGTCAAGCAATGAAGATTCTTCATAGAATCATAGAATGGTTTGAGTTGGAAGGGACCTTTAGGGTCACCTAGTTCCAACCCCCCTGCTATAGGCAGGGACACCTCCCTCTAGACCAGGTTGCTCAAAGCCCCATCCAGCCTGGCCTTGAATGCTTCCAGGGAGGGGGCGTCCACAACCTCCCAGGGCAACCTGTTCCAGTGTCTCACCACCCTCACAGTAAAGACTTTCTTCCCAATATCTAGTCTAAATCTACCCTCTTCCAGTTTAAAGCCATTTCCCCTTGTCCTGTCACTAAATGCCCTTATAAAAAGTCCCTCCCCAGCTTTACTGTAGGCCCCCTTCAGGTACTGGAAGGCAGCTATGAGGTACCCCCAGAGCCTTCTCTTCTCCAGACTGAAGAGTCCTAGCTCTCTTAGCCTGTCCTCATAGGGGAGGTGCTCCAGCTCTCTGATCACCTTTGTGACCCTCCCCTGGACCTGCTCCAACAGCTCCATGTCCTTCTTGTGTTGGGAGCCTCAAAACTGGATACAGTACTCCAGGTGGGGTCTCACAAGAGCAGAGTAGAGGGACAGAATCATCTCCCTCGACCTGCTGCTGGTCACACTTCTCTTGATGCAACTCAGGATATGGTTGGCCTCCTGGGCTGCAAGCACACATTGCCAGCTCATGTGGAATCTTTCATCAATCAACACCCTCAAATCCTTCTCCTCAGGGCTGCTCTTAAGCCATTCTCTGTCCAACCTGTATCTGTGCTTGGGGTTACTCTGACCCAGGTGCAGAACCTTGCACTTGGCCTTGTTGAACTTCATGAGGTTGGCACGGACCCACCTCTCAAGCCTGTCCAGGTCCCTCTGGATGGCATCCCTTTCCTCTAGTGTGTCAACTGCACCACTCAGCTTGGAGTTGTCTGCAAACTTGCTGAGAGTGCACTCAACCCCACTGTCCATGTCGCCTACAAACATGCTAAATATGACCACTACCAGCACTGATCCCCGAAAAACGCCACTCGTCACTGGTCTCCACCTGGACACTGACCAGTGACTGCAACTCTCCAAGATCCAGCCAATTCCTTATCCAGTGAGTGGTCCATCCATCAAGTCTGTTTTTCTCCAATTTGGTGACAAGGATGTCATGTGAAACAGTGTCTAATGCTTTGCACAAGTCCAAGTAGATTATGTCAGTTGCTCTTTCTTTATCCACTGACACTATAACTCCATTATAAAAGGCCACCAAGTTTGTCAGGCATGACTTGCCCTTGGTGAAGCCATGTTGGTTACCAACAATCACCTCATCTCTATTTTCCATGTGCCTAAATAGGGCCTTCAGAATGATCTGCTCCATGATCTTGCCAGGTACAGAGGTGAGACTGATAGTAGTTCCCTGGATCTTCTTCTTTTTTTTTTTCCTTCTTGAAAATGAGGGTTATTTTTCCCCTTTTCCAGTCAGTGGGAACTTCGCCACANAATTTAATCTTAAGGTTTTGTGCCATCTAGTGCAATGTGTCTCTGACTTAGACTGGTCTATCAAAATAGGAGCAATAATTTTTAACTGGAGATGGAACATACTAAGTGGTGGTAAGAAATAAAAAGCTTGTGAATTCAAATCTAAAATTGAAATACCAAGACAACCAGATAGCTGTAGACTAATCTCTCATTAATATTATCAAAATTCCATTTTGGATAAATGAGAATATTACTGTGAGTTAAGTAGTAAGACACACATCTAAATCTGCAGTCTGGCCTGTCCATAAAGAAGTTAGTAGATCTGGATATAACTAACAAATGATTCACTAACTTGGAGAATGAAAGGGAGGATTTCCTTCCAGACCAGGATAACAAAAGCAAAGGAGCAAAGAAAATAAATCCTGGTTAGAAAGCTTAACAAAAACATTACAAAAAACATGAAATTTTTCATTTTAAAAACCTGTAGTATAAACATAGCAATCACCCTCCATCTGCATCGCAAATAAGGAGCAACAGAACACCTAGGTCCCTGACAGTCTATTTTTGGTCCCATTCCTAGGCATGCATTTTCTCCTCCTAGAGAGACAAATGACCATGCTTGCTTCATCGGAGCAGACTTTCAGCTTGACAGCCTTTTTAAAAGTAAATCTAAAAAAAATTACATGCGTGTAACACAATAGAAAGTGGAGGTCATTTATCAAGTGTGGACAGCTTTATCCACCCAGCCTTAATCTAAGAGCTGCTCTGACAGAAGCTGCCTTGAAGCCGTGAAGTCCTTGACTGCAGCGCAAGAGATGAGCGCTCACTGACAAGAACTGACTTGGAGAGCTGCTTCTCCTGGCTCATGTGCTGCTACGGAAGGCTCCACACCCACACTTACCTGAGCCAGCTAGAAGAAAGATGGGGGAATTTTGCCTGCCACAGGGAACACAATTCAGATGGGTACACACATAACTCCCACCTTTTTGAGCACACACATTTTGTTGGGCAATTTCACCAAATGCCCATGCAAGTGATCCTCTTTCAAGCTAATGGAGGAATAAGAGGCCACGCTATAATCATAGAATCATAGAATGATAGAATGGCCTGGGTTGAAAAGGACCTCAAAGATCATCTAGTTTCAACCAGCCTGCAGTGGGCAGGGCCACCAACCACTAGACCAAGCCGCCCAGAGCCACATCCAGCCTGACCTTGAATGCCTCCAGGGATGGGGCGTCCACAACCTCTCTGGGCTGCCTGTTCTGGTGCGTCACCACCCTCTGCGTGAAAAACTTCCTCCTAATATCTAACCTAAACCTCCCCTGTCTCAGTTTAAAACCATTCCGACATCCTGAGTAGCTCTTGATATTCCCAACGCCTAGCCCTTGAGGGAGCTTCAGGACCCAGTGGCTTATAACATCCAAGACAGTAGAAATAAATGAGACAATAGGCTGCACTGATTATATTTCAAAATGCACAAATTCCAGAGTTAATGGCATTTACTACCTGTATCTGATCATTTCTGCTGTTTTAATGTTCTTTGTAATTCTGCTTTTCTGTGACATTTAGACAAAGGGACATCTCTGCTCAGTCAGGGTCTTCAGAGCACTACTGTGATACTGGCAGTACATTTTATATATCAAAACAGAGTCTGAATAATTAGCAACATAAGAGAAACCTGTGGGAGAACGTGGAAAAGGAAGGGAAAATACAGGGCTGGTCATGTTGAAAAGTGTCTGGCTGTGCAACAGAAGAAGAATCATCTGAAACTAGAAAGATAGGTGAGTACTGGAACAGTAACACAAAGCCAGTCTGCATGTACTGACTCTGCATGACCAGCAACGATAGCAGCACATACCTGTTCTTCCATGAGCTCAAACAGCTTCATGGATTGAGCTCTGCAACAGGATACAAAAAGACTGAGCTCATCACCCAGTACTGTTGGTGAATTCTTCTGCACAAAGGCAGGACAAGTCACTTCCTCACCCTCTGTGCTTCCCCTCCTGTAGAAATGTGTATGAGGATGTTCATCTCACTGGTAAAGCACACAAATGTCACACTGAAGAGGAAACCTTATTAATTACTTCAAGGAGAAAAATTCCTAATGTGGGAGGGATCTGACATCGTCCTTGTGGCAGTAATTATATTCTGTTCTGCAAAAACATTTCCTGCTACATCTTATTGACTGTAATCAGCCCATGCTTTTCCAACTCACTGATCCGAAAGAAGAAAATGTCTTTAGAGGTCAAAACTAGAGAGTTGTTCTAATTCACGGGCAGAAAGTTTTAAAACAAATGCACAGCACATACAATTCCAAACAAGCCATTTTGGCTATGAAACAAATGTAAGAAATCCATCTTTTTCAGTGGGATGGAGTTGTCCCGATTTCAGATAGGACAGAGTTGATTTTCTTCATAGTGTATGGTATGATGCTACGCTCTGGCTTTAGGAGAAAAACAATGTTCATAATGCATCGATGTTTTAGTTGTTGCTGAAAAGAGCCAAGAACACTTCAGTTTTTCAGCTTCACATACTGTCCTGCCTGTGAAGGGGCTGGAGGGGGGCACAAGGAGCTGGGAGGGGTCAGAACTGGGACAGATGACTTAAACTGGACAAAGGGGTATTCCATACCATATATCATGTGAAAAAGCTATAAAACTGAGAGGAGTTGGCCAGGGGACTGCTGCTGCCAGGGGACTGGCTGGGCATTGGTTGGCAGGTGGTGAGCAATTGCTTTATACATCACTTGTTTTGTGTATATGTATATATGTAATTATCATTGCTGTTATTTCTTTCTCTCTCTTGTTTTTTTTTTTCTTAGTAAATGCTTTTATCTCAATCCAAAAGTTCTTACTTTTTTTCCTTGATTCTCTCCCATACCCCACTAGGAGGGGAAGGAGTGAGCAAAAGGCTGTGTGGTGTTTGGCTGCTTGCGGGGTTACACCACAAGGGTGCACCTTTGCAGGAAAAAGGCCTACCAAAAGATGGTCCTGTGGTACTACCACTCTCTTCACCCTCTCCTCAACAGTTACTGTCTTCTCTCCAGAGCAACCAACTGAAAATGGTTCTCAGACCTTGAATGGCTCTCCAATCTCAGCTTAGAACTCTAGCAATGGGTTCATTACCACATGTTAATCCTCAGTACCAGCTTACAGAACTGAACAAAACATAGTCAAAAAGTTATTTCTCTGGTCATTCTACATTTAAAGGAAGCTCAATGGAACAACAACAAAACCACTATGCATAAAGCACTGTTTAATTTTGACCTTGCCAAACACGCAACTCCTTCTTCATTTCATCCTCTCCCATTGCCACTCTGCATAAAACAAGCCTTTAGGTTTTCCTGCTTGCCCTTTTTTTTTTTTTTTTCTGAAGAAGCAAATAATCTTTATAAACAGCAGTGGCAAAGAAGAGATGGAAATTGACAATTGGCCGAAAGATTTGACAGATGTTTTCATTCCCTCCAGTGATAGATAGATGGCACAAGACAAGTGATTCAGAGCCAATGACTTTAAGACAAAGTGAAAAAGAATACTGAGCAACCAACCTAGTTGTCTACAGGTTACCCCACAACATAAGTCACTGATTTTTAACCAAGGAGCTCCATCTAATTTGAAGGGGTTCCGATACAAGTTTCTAATTCACCCCGAACTATAAAATACGCAGTGTACACTTGCAGGACCATAATGTAAAGCATAAACTTACTTTTGTCAGCTGGTATATAATTTATTGCATTATTTCAATTTTTTTTTTTCCTTGTAATTTTCTTACCCCACCTAACTCTTGAGCAGTTTTCTCTTTAAACTTTAGACTGTGAGGCAGTGGTACTTACACTGAAATAAAAGTGGATACTAATGCTGAGTTCTAACAGCCCGGGTATGTCATTCTTTTATGTGCTGTTACAATGCTAAGGCTGATTTAGTTTTAAGTCTGAAAACCACTTTATAAATTTGTTTAAGTAGCTCTTTTATCATAAGTAGCATATTCAACAAAAACTACTTATTATTTCGAATAGTATGAGAAACAAATGCTGTAACTGTTTTTTGGTGGGGTTTTTTTTTCAGTTTATGAGGCCGTTTCCCAGAACATTATATATCTTGGTGACTTATGAAGTACGAACATCAATGGCAGACTCAGAACTTTTCACACCAGAATTTTGTAAGAGCCACTCAACAAACCCAAGTCATTAACGAATTCATTACAATAGCTCTGCTTGTTTTATATGGAAAACCTGAGATAATTAAACAGTGCAACTATATGACAAGAAAACATAATATGATTAAACAAATTGATTACAAAATTGCTCAAGGAAGGTGGTCCTGAACAACACACATGCCAAGTTCCTTAAGACTCTTGAAACGAAGATGATACCTTTCCTATGCACTCTCCCCAGTTTCTGTCCAAAATCAATCATGCATTTAATTTAATATTTTGATCATTTGAAAAAAATTAAACTAAGATTTTGGCAATCAGGAAATTCATACCCATCATGATGTTTCTCCAGCACAATATTCTAATAAACATATACCTCTAACTCAGTCCCAGTAGTTTCATTAATACAACAAATTACTAATCCTTCTTTTCTCTTGCCTTCAATTTGCAGTTTATGACTTTGATATGAAAGCACTTTCTGATGAGAAAGGGAAAACCTATAGGATTAAGTACTAGATGAGAGACAATATCTTTACTTAATNCCACCTTGTATAAAATGTTAACATCACAGAATTCACAAATCACTAAGAAAAAGGGCAAGTTTACTGCCCACAGGACAGAGCAAATCAACATTTCCAAAAGCAAAACCGATACTCCACAAGAAAAAAAAAAAGAAAAAGAGAAAAGAAAACACAAAGACAGCTAACCATGCAGGTCCCAGCCCACTCGGCTGCAGCCAAGCTCACAAGACAAATCACTATTGAGGCTGACATTCCTGATCTGCATGTTTGTGCATAATAAGACGCGGGCGGCCAGGGCAGACATAGATTTATTGTGGTCATCACAATGGCAGCAGTGATTAGCAGATCATTTTGGGGTGGGTATAACTGACTGAGCGCTCCTTCTCTTCCCACTGCCCTTTGGCTCTGAACTTTCTTTAGTGCCTCCCCATCTCATTAAGAGCCACTTTCATGTTGTCGCTGCTAGAGCCTGTGTTATTCTGTGCCAATTCTCTGCCAGTGTAACAGGGCTGCTGGGCAGCTTCCAGACCAGCTCTGGTGAGTCACAGGGCAGCAGACAGAGCTCTCGAGGCCCAAGGCCTGCTCTGCTCCATCTCCAGAGGTCAGCTGGGCCCAGATCACAGCAGATGGAAGTGACAGCCATCGCATTTCACCATCTTGCTTGCCAATGAAGCCTGAACTCCACAGCTCCTCAACTTGTCCCTTCACCTATCTGCAGCTGGGAAAGAAGGCACTGATGCTGAGGGAGAGCCAACAGTGGTGGTAGCATTCTCCTCAATGGCCTCCTGGCAAAGCACCAGAGACCAAGAATCAAAGCTCTCCTTGGCTGGCAAAGCAAGTCCACCGGATTTATGGCAGCCACCTTGAAAGAATCATGTCCTGTCTCTTACAGCTGATCATTTAGCCATTGCCATGTTTTTTTTCAGAAACAGTTAGATGATAGCCAAGATCAGAGAGGCATGGCTGAATCATATCCTGAGTTGGAAGAGACCCACAAGGATCACTGAGTCCAATTCTGGGCTTCACACAGCACCCAACATCTGAGAGCATTGTTCAAATGCTTCCTGAACTCCGGCACTGGGGGCCGTACCCACAGCCCTGGGCAGCCTGTTCCATACCCACTGCCCTCTGGTGCAGACCCTTTCCCTAACCCCCAGCTGCCCCTCCCCTGATGCAGCTCCATGCCGTTCCCTCAGGTCGAATGAGGCTACAAAGGAGAAAAGTCCCAAATGCTGCTGAGTTATCACATGCCCAGCATTAAAAACCATGTAAAACTCTTTAACTTTCTGAGGCACAAAAGGAAAGTCTACCATTGTGGGATTTTTTTTGTGGTTTTTTTTTTCCATTTCCAAATTCAGCTTCAGACCTATACAGCAAATGTAAAAGCCTTTTTTTTGCCCCAAAGTTCACTTTTACTACAGCTGTCAGACATTAAATCTGTACCTCATATCATACCTGGAGATTACTATTTTGTGAATAGTATGCTTCATACAGAAGCAGAACTAATATGATTATTAATAAGAGATTCACAGGGGTGCCTGGGTATAGAGTGAGCAAGACAGAAACATCCACCTCTGCCGTGAAAAACTTACAGCGGAAATCTGGCATGCTATCTACACGCCATTAAGTTCTGCTTAAAAAAACCAAAACAACTCAAAACCTGTTTACTGAAAGTCACGAGCATTGAAATGCATCAACAGGGAGGCAGAAGTCTCTTTAGGCCATGTATCTCCTGCATTGTTTTCCACTCTGAATGGGTGGAGACACTGAAAAAAAGCAGTTGTAATGATTCAAATTACCAGTCAAATACATTGTCAATACTTCAAGGGATCTCTCAAACTTTCCAGTGCTTGATTCAGCGCCAGCATCAAATAGCACTTACTGTATACTCACTCAACTGCTTCAATAATTTAACTCATCACTACGTCTTTAATTTTTTTCTTTTTAAGTTTTCCATTGCCTAATATTGTTGTATTTGGTATCAGAAAAAAGGGTCTATTTTTTTTTTTTCATCTTGTCTTCTTTTTTTTCATTCAGCAAAGCTTTCTCTGTCTGTGGTTCAGGCTCATGCCCTGCCTGCTCCACAAATGCTGTCATTATAACGTCATCCACACTAGGTATTATCTATGTCTAACTTAACTGTCTGGTGACCAGTAACGTGCAGTTTGCAAAACACACCATGCATTCAGAAAGTGACTTCATTATCCCTGAGCAGGGACAAACCTTGCCTCTGTTCTGAACCACACTATATTCAGACTTAGGGAAGTGTTTCTTTCCTGTTTTAGTCTGAGGTCAGAAGTTTTTGGTCATGTTCAGAAAAACAAACAAAACCAATCCCACAGGCTGCAAGGTGCATAACTCATTTCTTTGAAACAGTTCTCTGCTCGGTTTAGCATCACCAGTCTTTGCCAGGCGTGGAATCCTAGGGCTTGCATGCAACCTTGTTGCACTGTTGTTTCTGATGTGATTCCCTGGGTAACCCACACTGAGACAGCCATCACCTTCATCCCAATAAAAGACTGGCCCATGGAAAAATCCAGTATAAATTTTCAAGTTGACGGACCTCATTCTTTCAGGTCAAGCAATGAAGATTCTTCATAGAATCATAGAATGGTTTGAGTTGGAAGGGACCTTTAGGGTCACCTAGTTCCAACCCCCCTGCTATAGGCAGGGACACCTCCCTCTAGACCAGGTTGCTCAAAGCCCCATCCAGCCTGGCCTTGAATGCTTCCAGGGAGGGGGCGTCCACAACCTCCCAGGGCAACCTGTTCCAGTGTCTCACCACCCTCACAGTAAAGACTTTCTTCCCAATATCTAGTCTAAATCTACCCTCTTCCAGTTTAAAGCCATTTCCCCTTGTCCTGTCACTAAATGCCCTTATAAAAAGTCCCTCCCCAGCTTTACTGTAGGCCCCCTTCAGGTACTGGAAGGCAGCTATGAGGTACCCCCAGAGCCTTCTCTTCTCCAGACTGAAGAGTCCTAGCTCTCTTAGCCTGTCCTCATAGGGGAGGTGCTCCAGCTCTCTGATCACCTTTGTGACCCTCCCCTGGACCTGCTCCAACAGCTCCATGTCCTTCTTGTGTTGGGAGCCTCAAAACTGGATACAGTACTCCAGGTGGGGTCTCACAAGAGCAGAGTAGAGGGACAGAATCATCTCCCTCGACCTGCTGCTGGTCACACTTCTCTTGATGCAACTCAGGATATGGTTGGCCTCCTGGGCTGCAAGCACACATTGCCAGCTCATGTGGAATCTTTCATCAATCAACACCCTCAAATCCTTCTCCTCAGGGCTGCTCTTAAGCCATTCTCTGTCCAACCTGTATCTGTGCTTGGGGTTACTCTGACCCAGGTGCAGAACCTTGCACTTGGCCTTGTTGAACTTCATGAGGTTGGCACGGACCCACCTCTCAAGCCTGTCCAGGTCCCTCTGGATGGCATCCCTTTCCTCTAGTGTGTCAACTGCACCACTCAGCTTGGAGTTGTCTGCAAACTTGCTGAGAGTGCACTCAACCCCACTGTCCATGTCGCCTACAAACATGCTAAATATGACCACTACCAGCACTGATCCCCGAAAAACGCCACTCGTCACTGGTCTCCACCTGGACACTGACCAGTGACTGCAACTCTCCAAGATCCAGCCAATTCCTTATCCAGTGAGTGGTCCATCCATCAAGTCTGTTTTTCTCCAATTTGGTGACAAGGATGTCATGTGAAACAGTGTCTAATGCTTTGCACAAGTCCAAGTAGATTATGTCAGTTGCTCTTTCTTTATCCACTGACACTATAACTCCATTATAAAAGGCCACCAAGTTTGTCAGGCATGACTTGCCCTTGGTGAAGCCATGTTGGTTACCAACAATCACCTCATCTCTATTTTCCATGTGCCTAAATAGGGCCTTCAGAATGATCTGCTCCATGATCTTGCCAGGTACAGAGGTGAGACTGATAGTAGTTCCCTGGATCTTCTTCTTTTTTTTTTTCCTTCTTGAAAATGAGGGTTATTTTTCCCCTTTTCCAGTCAGTGGGAACTTCGCCACACTGCCATGACCTTTCAAATATGATGGATAGCAGCTTGGCAACTTCATCTGCTAGTTCCCTCAAAACCCATGGATGGATCTCATTGGGTCCCATGGACATGTGCACCTTCAGGTCCTTTAGACGATCTTGACCCTGATCTTCATTTACAGCAAGCAGATCTTCCTTCTCCAGGTTCTTACCTTTGCTTTCTTCAGCTTGGATGGTGTAGCCAGAGCCCTTGCTGGTGAAGACTGAGGCAAAAAAGTCATTGAGTACCTCAGCTTTCTCTGTATCTCTCATGATCAGGTCTTCAGTTTTCTTCCGGAGAGGACTCATGTCTTCCCAGGCCTTCCTTTTATCACTGATAAACCTGTAGAATTTCTTCTCATTTCCCTTTATGTCCCTGGCTAGATTTAATTCTATCTGGGTTTTAGCATTCCTGACCCGATTCCTGGCTGCTCAGACAACTTCTTTGTAGTTCTCTCAGGTAACCTGTTCCTGCTTCCACTCCCTATAAACTTTCTTTTTGCACTTAAGTACGTCCAGGAGCTCCCTGTCAATCCATGGAGGCCTCCTGACATTCTTGCCTGCCTTCATTTTTCTTGGGATGCACTGCTTCTGGGCTTGGAGGAGATGGTCCTTGAGTAATTATCAGCTTTCTTGGGACTCTCTTCTCTCCAGGGCTTTATCCAATGTCATCCTGCCAAGAAGTTCCCCAAAGAGTTCAAAGTCTGCTCTCCTCAAGTCCAGAGTAGCAAGCTGGCTGTACACCATCTTTGACACCCTAAGGATCTTGAAATTCACCATTTCGTGGTCACTGCAGTCAAGGCTGCCCTTGAGCTTCACGTTACTCACCAGTCCCTCCTCATTGGTGAGGACAAGGTCCAGCACAGCAGCTTTTCTCATGGGTTCCTGTACTACTTGGAAGAGGAAATTATTATCAACACATTCCAGGAACCTTTTTGATTGCTGATGCCCTGCTGGGTTGTCCTTCCAACAGATACTGGGGTGGAAGAAGTCTCCCATGAGGATCATGTTTTGTGAACGTGAAGCTGCTCATATCTGTTTATAGAGGGCCGTATCCACTTAGTCTTCCTGATCAGGAGGCCTGTAGCAGAACCCAATATGGTGTCCCTCTGACAGAGGGGAGAAAGGCACTACAGAGGGACCTGGATATACTGGATCAATGGGCCAAGGTAAACTGTATGAGTTTCAATAGGGCCGAGTGTCGGGTCCTTCATTTTGGTCACAACAGCCCCAGGCAACCCTACAGGCTTGGGGAGGAGTGGCTGGAAAGCTGCCTGATGGAAAGGGACCTTGGTGTACTGATGGACAGTTGGCTGAATATGAGCCAGCAGTGTGACCAGGTGGCCAAGAAGGCCAATGGCATCCTGGCTTGTATCAGGACTGGTGTGGTGAGCAGGACTAGGGAAGTCATCCTGCCCCTGTACTCGGCCCTAGTGAGGCCTCACCTCGAGTACTGTATTCAGCTTTGGGCACCTCAATACAGAAAGGACACTGAGGTGCTGGAGCAGGTCCAAAGAAGGGCAACAAGGCTTGTGAAGGGCTTGGAGAATATGCCCTACAAGGAGCGACTGAAGGAACTGGGGCTGTTTAGTCTGGGGAAAAGGAGGCTGAGGGGAGACCTTATTGCTCTCTTCCAATATCTGAAAGGTGCTTACAGCGAGAGAAAGGTTGGTCTCTTCTCACTGGTGACAGGTGACAGGACGAGGGGAAATGGCCTCAAGTTGCGCCAGGGAAGGTTTAGGTTGGATAGCAGGAAAAACTTATTTACAGAAAGGGTTGTTAAGCACTGGAATAGGCTCCCCAGGGACATCGTTGAGTCACCGTCCCCGAATGTGTGTAAAATCCATTTGGATGTGGTGCTCAGGGACATGATTTAGCGGAGGGTTGTTAGAGTTAGGGTAGTATGGCTAGGTTGTAGTTGGACTTGATGATCTTTAAGGTCTTTTCCAATCTGAGCAAGTCTACGATTCTATGATTCTATGTCCACTTCCCCTGCCTTCCCTTTAATGCTAATCCATAAGTCTTCAATCAGCCCCTCATCCATCCCCATGTGAAGCTCCATGGACTTTATCTGGTTGTTAATGAAGAAGGCAACATTCTCTCCCCTTCTACCCTGCCTGTCTTTCCTTAAGAGTTTATACCTGTCTATTGCTACATTCCAGTCATGAGAGCCATCCCACCATGTCTCAGTGATGCCAACAACATCATAGCCCTGTAGGCACATGCACACCTGTAACTCTTCTTGCTTTTTCACCAGACACTCTGGAGTTCAGTCAAAAACTTAATGTTAGGCAACTGACAGTTTCAAGAGCAACAAAGCTTGTGAAGGGCTTGGAGCATATGCACTACGAGGAGTGACTAAAGGAACTGAGGCTGTTTAGTATGGGGAAGAGGAGGCTGAGGGGAGACCTTTTTGCTCTTTTCAAATACCTGTAAGGTGATCGTAGTGAGAGTGGGGTTGGTCTCTTCTCACTGGTGACAGGTGACAGGACGAGGGGAAATGGCCTCAAGTTGCGCCAGGGGAGGTTTAGGTTGGATAGCAGGAAAAACTTCTTTACCGAAAGGGTGGTTAAAACTGGAGTAGGCTCCCCAGGGACATGGTTGAGTCACCATCCCTGAATGTGTGTAAAATCCATTTGGATGTGGTGCTCAGGGACATGATTTAGCGGAGGGTTGTTAGAGTTAGGGTAGTATGGTTAGGTTGCGGTTGGACTTGGTGATCTTGAAGGTCTTTTCCAACCTGAGCTATTCTGTGATTCTATGATTCTATGAAGCCAGTAGGTCCAATGAAGCCGGACCCATAAGACATTGCAATGAAAACTGCAAATGATCATACCTTCCCTGGGATATCTACTTGACCCAAGGGCCCATCTTTCTATTCTCCTCTCTCTCTTCCCCAGTAAAGAGTGAACATTACATGCTACTAACATTTATACACTATTCACAATCTTGTCCTGCTGTGTTTTCATGATTTCTCCTACACATATGCTTAAAATAGGGCTTATGGTCCTACTCTGCTTGATGGAGTACGCCACACAGTAAGCAATCACAAAGTAAAAACATTTTCTGTCCACATTTAGAGACTTCTAAATTTGAAGCATCCCATTACTGGCTCATTGAGCTGCTGCCACATACCATGTTATATTGGCATAGTAGAAATCCATCCCGTCCAAAAACTCCTGAAATTGTAACATGTCTTAACTCCATCTCTTTCTTCTTTTGTCCCACACATACTAGGCCCTACAGAAAATAATCTCCTAGACAGTGCTTAAAAAAAGTGCAAAGAAGTGCTATACTACTTTGTTAGGGATTAGCAGCTAGAAATCATTTGGGTAACAGCTCTTCTTTTTTAAACTGGTTAATAGATAGGAAAATTAGTTGCCAATTTAAATACTGCCTCATTTAACACAACGATTCCTAATTACATTATCAGCCCATCTGGCAAGAATTGCTTAGAGCCATCACACAAAACAGAAAACACTCTAGCAACTATATGCTGTGTTTGCCCACAGTTATTATGTGTAATTATTGGCATAGACTGTCAGTCAGCTTATTTCAGCAATTTATTTCTACAAATTAATAATGTTACAATATACAGTGGCTTTTTATGCAGTTACTACACACTATTTTCAGTGTTATCCAGAATTAGCACTTACAGCCTACTTTCTAATAAATTCAGAAGACTAGGCTTTAACGCAGATTCTTCATCTCTTCCTTTTGAGATAAAGAAATAAAACCTAATTAAAACATGAGTCAGAGGAATCTTTGGATGCGTGTCTAGATAAAGGGCCTGCAAAGTTGCACATAAGCTGAAAGCCTCTGCGATGAACCATTTCTGCTTATAGAATGATGTATATTTCACTGGGCAGACAGGACTGAAACAAAAAGAGTGTATTTGTCAGTCTGTATAAAAGACTGGCACACTGCTGCTGAACACTGGAGCAGGGACAGGATTCTGCAATTTTTCATGGCTCGTTAAGCAGTCCCTGGACTTGAGCAGCTCTGCAGCACTTCACAGAATCACAAGACTGAGGCTGGAAGAAACCACTGGAGGTCACCTCATCCAACCCTAACTCAAGCAGGGCCAACTACAGCAGATTGCCCATGTGCAAGTCCAGACGGGTTTTGAATATCACTAAGGAGACTCTAGAGCCTCTCAGGGCAACCTGTGCCAATGCTCCATCATCCACACAGTGGAGAAGTGCTTCCTGACAGTCAGATGGAACCTCCCATGTCCTAGTTTGTGCCCATTCCCTGTTGTCCTAGCACTGGGCTCTTTGCACCCACCCTTCAGGTATTCGTACATATTGTTGAGACCTTCCTGAGCCTCCTCACCTCCGGGCTGAGCAGCCTCAGCTCTCAGTTTCTCCTCAGAGGAGAGGTTCTCCAGTTCCTTCATCTTGGTGGCGCTCTGTTGGGCTCTCTCCCATATGTCCATGCCTCTCTTGTACTGGGGAGCCCAGTACTGGACCAAGCACTCCAGGTGTGGCTTCACCAGTGCTGAGCAGAGAAATACAGAAATTTACTCAGCTGTTTGACTGACCGTTGCATACCACTGGTGACACTGGAGAAATTCCCTACCCAACTCTGTGGCTTGGACCTTATCACACTTCACCTTTGTGGAGAATGAGGAAGTGGGAAGCCCACACATTATGTTGGATCCAGGACGAGAATTTCCAAGTGCTGCTTTGAGGAAAGCCACCTCACAGGAGTCAACAGACAAATTCTTTGCTGCTTCTCCTCTAGAAAGGTTTAACTGTACAGCTGAGATAAGAGAGGTGGTGCAAGAAATCGAAATGGAAAAGAGATTAACGATTTTCTAATCAAGTTTGTTAAGCAGGTGGTGCCCATGTTTTACTGCAACGTCACGCTTAGGGACACAGGAGGAGGTGAACTATTGCAGCATGAAAAGGTGGCCAAACCAGACAGTCGAGCATATTATTAAAGATAATTCCTGCTCTGGTGAGAGCAGAAGTCTGTCAGAAAAGTGTGGTATATTTGTAGGTTATGGAGTAAGCTGGAGAACAAATTGTAAACGGAGGCTCTTCAGAGCTGCCATAGATCAAGTCGACCAGAACTTGTTCAGCATTTGCTGTCAGTTTCCCCCATCACATATCCAAATGGTGTCAGGACCTGAGATGTGATCCCACATTTATATAACCTTTACCCTAACTCTACCACCACCTGCCTTCTAAGACACTCTTCTGTCACTGGCCACCATCACACCTGCACTGGGCAAACAGAAGGCAGAGTCTCCTGCCCCAAATTTTTTCATGATCTGAACTGCTGGACTGGGAAAAATACTTTTTTTTTCTCCTTGGAAATGTAATAATTTCTTTCTTTGCCAGAAGATGAAAAGTACTATCAGGACTAGCCAATCTTTCCCTGTTTAGGAGAGCTGTGTGCTTCTGTAGTTGAGATTTGTATTAAAAACACAACTGCTAAAGATGACTCATTACTCTGAAGTATAAACTTGCTAAACTGAATTGTGACTTGAAATATGAACATCTGACTCTGGGATTGATGAATAGTCATTTTGAAGAGAAATATTACAGGAAGTGCTTTATATATATTATCATTTTGACAATAAGGGAAGGCTATTATGTTTTAAAGACAAAAAAAAAAAAAAAAAAGTCAGCCAATCAATCCTGGTAACAAAGGAAAATATCTATTCTTCATTTCTGCACCCTCCTTTCCACCATTTCCTTCAGTTTCCTAAACATTAACATTCTTCCTGCACACGCTGTCTCATGTGGTATCTTATTTTTCAAGCTGGAATTTATTTGCTGTGTCTAGATTCATCATACAACACATCCATCCTATTCATGTTATATGAACACGCTTTGCTGTTGAACATGAGCAATTACTTGTTTATCTTAGTGCAGTGTGAATCGTAGCAATCTTGTCTCACTGCCTTTTCAGAAAAGATTGACCTTTTTTCTCCTCTTTTCTTCCAGATTGAAGTCCCTCTCCTGTATCACTGACTTGGACACCGAATAGCTGACAAAAATGTGTGCAAAACAACTCCCTCATTCATCAAAACAGCTATACCTCAACTGAAGTCATGCCTTGTTCTAGATATTGTGCTTTAAGGAAAATCTGGACAACTCCGAAGAAGTTCATTAACAACAATCATCTACAGGTCTAGGAATACCTGTAAATGAACCTGTAAATGAAATGAATGTGAATGGGGAAGGCTTGAATTGTGCAAGATTGTGGAAAACTGTGATTGTTTTTTAACAGAATGTAAGCTTATTGTGTCTTCTCCAGCCTTTCCCACTGTAAGCAGCAATGCATGAACTTTTACTCCTAATGTGAAGTAGACAATTAGTTGTTACTAAGAACAGTCTGATGTGCTTACAAATTTCAGTGAGGAAAAAATATATATTTTCTATATTTATACTAAGGATGTTTGAGAATTCAAAGATTACGACATGCTTAAATAAATGTAAGATTAAAAAAAAACCAACACAACAAAACACAAACACATCCTGAAATGTAAGAATGAAAGCAGAAAACATGAAGCATTTACATGGTAAGTAAGTATGCACAAAGCCCACATTAGACCAAAAGCGAGTTTCCACCTGTTAGTAGGTGTACAGGAATTAAATTCATCAATTTTCCACTAATTACAGTACAGCACTGAGAGAAAAGAGAGAGTGTAGGCTGAATACCACTGAGACCAACACTCCCATCTTACTGCAAGGCTCATTAGGAATCCCAGTGCCCATTCAGCCTTGGTTTAGAGATTTGGGCACCTGAGCTTTGTGTCACATCTGCATTAGTGAGCATCTCATCTGCAACTCACTCCTTCCTCAATGAACACAGAGTCAAGTTGTTGGAGAGACAGCTATTAATTCAATAATCCGACAGCTAACAAGAAACAGAAGAAACACCTGAAGACTGTTTCAACCATCAGCCCGAGTTTTGGAGATAGGCTTGTGAATGCCATGACAGATTTCACCTTCTGAACCTGGACCTCATTCCTGCTTTGAAACCACCAAGTGTAGTCACAGTAGAGCAGACTTGCTGGGTGCTACTGGGCAGGATTCCGAGCTCTGTGGAGCAATGGCCAGCCATTTGATAGCTATGAGTTCATGGGGCTGTATGTGCCAAACAGAGACCTGGGGAAAGGAAAGAGCCTATAGTTCTTTAGTAAACAGGAGGGCAGTAGAGATATGGGAAGGACTGCACAGCTGTTTCAAAATACAGGAACACCTGAAAGTCATAAATGGTTTCACTGTCCCCAGCCAGCTCCTCCTCAACATCTACGCACTAATACCCATGTGCTTAACCACACTTCATTCCTGAAGTAAAGAAAAACACTGTCAAATTGTTTCAGTTGACCTGAAGCTAAACTTTCCCTGTAAAACAAATACTTCACTGAAAAAAAAAAAACAACAAAAAACCATCCACCTCAAGTGTCTTAGGTTAGATGTCTGCTATGCCTGTTCTGTTTACCACTATTTCGTAGAGCGTGATACTTCTAAAAAACACAGTTCTATGTCAAACATTTCAGAGGGTTTTTTGTTTTGTTTTGTTTTAGAAAAAAGAAAAAGGAGAAAAGGACTCATCATGCTAATATATTACTTTTCAGAATATGAAGAAGGGGTTTTTGCTTTGCTTTTTTTTTAAAAGGAAATGAAATCAGTAAGCCTACGTTAATGTATTATATGCAGTGAATTATTATAGCTAGAAGCTGCATACGGTTTAGAATTTCAATTTTCCTAGGCTTTCTGCTCTACAAAATTAGTTTCCAATTTATTTTGTCAGTCCACCCTTTTCTTTACTTCTATTGTTCATTAGAATAAGAGAAACTGCTGTCTGAAAAAAGAAACTGCATTTGTATTTCTTTTTTCTGCCTACCTTCAGAAGTCCTATACTCTAAAGAAACCCACCTCCCACTGCAGTATCTGTAAGATTGAAAGTTTTACACATTTACGCAGAGCCAAGCTACACCAAATAAACTGAAAGTCTGCCCCAGCTAATCTGACCTTCCTCATGCAGCACATACAAGCTTCTATACCATGAATCACTGTCCATGTTTACTGTGCCAGCTGGAAATAATATAACTAATCAAAGGTCACATTTCAAACTTCAACACACTTTATGAAATCCATTCCTAACACTCCTGAGTGTAGACGAGGAGGTATCTCTAGCCTCAAAAATATTGCTTTATTTTAAATCTTACTTTTGTCAAAGACATGATCTTTCAGTACTAGGCAGAGCCAGCAGCAGCCTAACAGGAGAGCCTCTGTCTCACTCCTGTACTTCAACATTCACAGGATAGTAGTGAGAAAAATCCATCTTTTAAGAATGCTGCATGCTTGACCTGATCTCAAAAGCCCTTTTTTCCCCCTCCTCCCCCTGTCAGCTCACTCCTGTAGCTACACGACTCTCTTCAGGTTTTTTTTCTCTCTGTCAAGATGTTAGTTTTGGAGACGGGTGTTTGTTAGTAGGGTTTTTCAAAGCCTGAAGAGCTGCATGAGGAAAGGTGAAGGAAGGACAAGCCAGACACATCAGGCTGAGCTGTTCTCCCTGAGCAGGCTGTCCTCACCCAGGTGCAGTACGCACACGGTATAGCTGCTCACTGTAACGTCCTTCCAGCTGTACCTAAGGACTCCTACAGAAAGGTCTCACTTGTATTTTTTCTGTGCTTTTCATAGAGCAGGACATTGAATGCCTATACAGTATATTCCACCCACTCCATTAAAACACTGCAACAAAATCAAAGCAGATAAGCATCATTTTTCTTAAGATAATCTTCATCTGTATACCGCAACAGTAAAATATATCTTTCCAAAACACTAAAACCAATGGACACAACTACATGAGAATGTCCACCTCACTGCTCTTGTGGGGTTTGCAGTTGTGAAAGCAGCCTCTGCCTTCTGGAGGCCAGAAAACCATGGGCTAGCCCATGGTCACAAACTGGCATTCCTGAATTAGCCAGGACCGTGGGACACAGAGAGGTCCATACATCAGCACCCTCCTGGAAACACTGACTGTGCAGCTCCCTGTGTTTCAAGTCATGACCTACACTATAAAAATGTCAGAACTTGTTACTCAGGATGGGACTTCCAGCACTGCTCGATTTTCTTCAGCCTAGGACAACTTCTACAGTATGACCAGATAGGGATGCTTCCACCTGGAGAGATAGCCACCATCACCTAATTTTACACAGCCACTTGGTTGTTGCTGTACGAATGACAAGGGACAGGACTGGATCAGCTGCTGCAATCAAAGGGAAGAGAGGGAAGACATCACACCAGGTCCAGCTATGTCAAATACAAGGACTGCAATTTGGCTATTCAGACTGCATTCACTGCTACAAAAGCTGTGCCACATCTCTGGAGAAAGCTGTTGAGTCAAACTGCTGCCCACTGCTCTGTGCTGCCTTGATCAGCCATGGGAATGTACGCAGGTGGCCTGGGGAATGTACACAGGCAGCCCCAGGTCTCTGAGCACAAACAAGGTGACGCAACTCCATTGTTTTTACTACCCTGGTAATTATTACAGGGAACGCAACTGACGGTAGTCTTCTGCTCCCCATTCCACCTGACCTATTTAGGGTATTACCATGAGCAGAATTTGATTGTTATCATGGGTATTTACTGGAATCATACAGTGGAGTTCAAAGGCATACACAAAAAGCAGCTTTCCAACTCATAAGACTGGGAAGGACTATTTGATTGGAAAAAAAAAAAAAAAGCTTATAAGCCATGTCACAATAAAATTTGATTTATTAAAAATAATTATGATATTTTTATTCATATTTATTCTAACACTCTAACTTAAAAATTCAGAAGGGCAATTTAAAAAAGCAGACGATTTTCAAGTGAAATAAGATATGATTTTTTATTTTGGAAAAAAAAAAAAAAAAAAAGAGCAGTATTACTTACTCCCCCTGCTCCTGGACTCATTTATTTCTCTCTCTCCTTCTCAAACATGCACACTTTACTCTCTTTACCCTGGCTAATTCTGTGGAGGCAGCAGCTCTGGGAAATGAACTAGCTTTGCCTGTGGCTCATACATCGTTACAATTGTTAACTAAGTTCTACTATAAAAATCTTTATTACACAGGAGAACACAGAGGCATGCAGGAACACAGCTTTATTTTCAGATACCAGGCTGAGTTTTTAGGGCAGGAAGTTAAAATACTTTTTATTCTCTCAGGCTTACAAAGGCTGCTTCACATAGAAAGGTTCCTGCTACCCTTTCCTTCGAATATCAACCCGTATGCAGGAGTAAACCATCCTCTGCTTCAGCCAGGAGCTAATATCCATTGTGTGATGATGGTATCTCAGGACCCACAGTTGCCCAGGGTTTCTAAACTTCATGTCCTGCCTGGAATAGCTCTCCTAAAGCCTCGCAGCATGCAGTCACTCTGCTGCCCGTGCTGAAGCTTGGGATGCCCAGACCAGTAGAGCACTATAAGTCTGAGATCAGAAATGGAAAATGCTGTAGGGCTCACCTGCTGTGAACAAAATTCCTAAATCCAAATAAAAACATAGATAGTATTATTGGTATTTGGTCATTTGCCAAGACAAGGCTAACTTAAACAATAAACAGAGTGCCAATGAAAGTTAACTTTAGCTGAAATATGTAACATACTCCAGCATTTACAACTACGGCTCCTAAGAAATTTTCTGATTTTGTTTTCCATGCATTATTTATTTCAGCAGTCCAAATGCAAAAATCTGGCACTCTGGATCGTGTGAAATGTTTGTGTTATTCCCTGAAGGACTTTTCATCTGCGAAGTAATGAGAAGATTATTCTGTGACAGATAAACTGAAGCAGTGTGACTGCATCAGATGTTACCTTGCTACAGCATTTCTCAGACTTTTTCAAAGTGTGACCACCTTTGGACTCCTCTGTCATATCTGCAACCTGAGAGTGTGGGAGAAGAAAAATGAATGAAATAATAAGTAAAAATCTCTTTAGTCACAGGAAAATATCAGCAGGACTGATGAATCAGTTTCTGACATGTTCCAACTCTCTCTCACCTGTGCCAGACACCTAGCACCTTCCATGAAGAAAAACACAGGGCTTTCCATACTGTGCTCAAGCAGCCTGATAACACTGCACTAAATAACTTCCAAAAGGGTACAGCGTGCTCTGTCTTGAAAAGACATTACAACTACCAATTTTTTATGTTGCAAACACTGACAAGAGTTCTGCATGAACAAGCTGATAATTGTTGAATTTTGGAAGTTATGATTCTAATTAAGTAGAAAAAAAAATGAGAGGAATAAAAACCTCCCCCTCAAGATTTCACAGTCGAAGTTGCAATTTAGAAAAACAAATCTGCAGTTGAACTATGCATTTTCTTTCCTAATACCACAAAGAATGACTTCTTTTCAGGGAACAGAGGGAGACAGGAACCACCCTTCCATATGACTGCTTTTTAGGTAACCCTTTTGTTTCCTTAAGAGCCCCACATGGATGATCTTCTGGCATGAAGCAAGAAGCAAAGTGAGGTATGATGTGGCAGCAAAACGAGAAAGAAGAGCCTAGGTGGGGAGAAAACCCTCACACCTGGCCTTGCTGCAGTGCTGAAGGTAGGCCTGAAGGTAGGCTTCACAGCACAGCAGGCCCTGAGGCACTGCCTGCAGGCTGCTCACAAGGCAGATCCACAAACAAATATCAGAAGGAATTACCTGAGAGAGAGCTGCCAAAATGCCCTGATTACTTTTTCCCTGTCAAATGGCAGGAGTTGGCCTTTCATGAAAGAAGGTTTATGTTCCAACCCCACAAGTGCAAAGGTTACTCTTGGCTCCTGAGTTGGCTTTTTCTTCCAAAAAGAAAATCCTAATGGGAAAAAGCAGTGCTGGCAAAGCAGTTATAGATCCCTAGGAACCGATTGGTGTCTTTAAATAGGATCTTTCCAAGTGTTACTGCAGCATTAATAACTTTCCTCTTTAAATTAAAACTGGACTATCAACGACTTCGAGACACTTACCATGAACGCATGCAGCCTAACTTAACAGCAGTTTTTGCTAGTAAGTAGGTGCAAAAATAAACCAAACATAAAGCTAAATAAAACCAACTAATTTTAGTACACACAAGCTGAGCAAAGACGACAAAAATCTACAAGTAATTTACTTTTCACGATTTAAAATTACTAGTAAGCAGCAATAGGATTGTAGAGTGCAATTACTGTCTTAACAGATTTCTCTTCAAGAGCCTCTTAATTATGACACATTAATTATATTCCATGAATTCTAATTTTCACTTGTTTAAGATTTTTTCCAGCTCACTTATTTTCCTCAAATTCCCTCTCCACTGTATTCCACAGGCTTTACCTATTCGAGGAGGTCTCTTACAAAAAAAATAATAAAAAACAAGATCCAGAACATCAGTCCCACAACACTCCTCATAAAGTAGTAGTGAGAGGTCCATCTGGCCAAATTTTCCTCTCACGAGTGTCTGTGATGTAGACATACACAGAAAAAAAAAGGAGACAGATATTCGACTAACATGTAATTTTAAAACTAGAGGTTTCATGTGCAAAATACTACAAATAAAATGATTTTAGTCCTGGGCTATTTAAGCGCTTTGAAGGATGCTGAGCTAACAGATACAGATTCAAATTTAAAATTCTTTATTTTTACAGCAGTCTGGTATCTGTACAATATGCATAACATTTGCTTCACAAGCTCACATTTACATAGCAAAATGAAGCTAAAAAGTAGTAGGATGTATGACAGTTCCATCAATGGTAGGAAAAAAAAATCCTTTTTCTCAGGCAGCTCAATACTACCTCTTTTACTTTGAAGACCCAATTTCAAGTCCTAATCTGAGCATAAATTTGAGCAACAAGTTCCTTCACTTATTAACATAAATTCTGATCAATTCTATATTTTACAACAAGTTAGAAAAGGGAGAGAAGTATGTTTGATTCAGACTGGAGAAGAATATATGCAGTGCTTTGTAACTATCTCAGTTTCCTTTGTCAAATGTACTTATACTTGACAACGACCATATAACATTTTGGGTCACTACTTCACCTACAGTAACAGACATTTTCTAAGATAATAAAACACGGACACCAAATACAGCAGCTAACATGTTCACAAAGACTCAAAGTCATGGATGTCCTTCAAAAAATTAAAGACAACTGCAAAATACAGTCATTTTTAAATTGACCTTGCCAGATACTATCCCTAGAGCTCATGGAGCTCTGGTTGGAGCATAAAAAAATAAATAAAAATTCCTCCCTTAATAATCCCAAATTGCACATGGGTTTTCTTCTGTCCACTGGCTTTTTTTCTTCTTCTTCTTTTTCTTTCTTTTTTTTTTTTAATCACTCCTGTTCCAAATCCCAACTGATTCACTCCTTCATAATAGGCAACATTGTTATTTGCACACCCTCTAGTTTATTCTTTCTAAATTTAACTGATGCTTTTGCCTTGGTTGGGGATGAAATGCTTGGAGCAATAAAAAGCATGAACCTGCCACCTTCTGCCACGTCACTGATCTTCACAGTCACCCTTCTGCCACAACTCACCAGGAACAGCAGCTGTGTTTGCTATGACCAGGGACGCTGGATAACATATTCTAGCGCTGCTCTAAGGTAGAGTGCCTTTCAGGGAAGTGTCCTGGGAGAAGCGGGTGGGGCTCTAATCCAACCTATTTGTGTTGGCACATAGAATCATTTCAGTTGGAAGGGATCTTTAAAGGCCATCTGGTCCAACTCCCCTGCAATGAACAGGGACACCTACAGGTACATCAGGTTGCTCAGAGCCCCATCCAGCCTGACCTTGAATGTCTCCAGGGATGGGGCATCCACCACCTCCCTGGGCCCCCTGTGCCAGCGCTTCATTACTCTTACTGAAAAAAAAAAACTTTCCTTATATCCAGTCTAAATCTCTCCTTTTTTAGTTTGAAACCATTTCCCCTTGTCCTGTCACAGCACACCCTTCTAAAGAGTCCGTCCTTAAGGACATCCTGAGGAATTAGCCTCTTCCATTCAGTGACATTGCACGTAGACATTACAGGCCATGACGAACCTCTCAAAATGCACCAAGGCAAAGCCTTGCTACAAAGTACTACCTGTGCTATACTCTACTGAGGCCATTACATTGTTATTAACTCATTATTCGGGCTGCTTTCATAGTACTGGCTCCACTATTTCCATGCAGACCACCTGCAAGGGCTGATTTTGTATGAAGGAGGTGCTGGAATGCAGATTTGTAAAGGAAGGGACAGTTTTGTCAACTAAAATCAGGTATTCTTGTTTACTTTGTTTTTGGCCAAAAATATATTATACCCCAGCATATTACATCACAGTATGAGTCTTGTCTCCTATAACTTTCAGGTCTTTGTCTTTTTTATTTTGCTGCTACTCAGCAGCAACAAAAAAGTCTACCCAACTCACCACATAACAACAGTAATCTGCATCTCCACAGTACTTCCAGCAGAGGGATCTGAAAGAATTTTGTGCTGCCACCTTAAAATACTCAATACGTCACAGCACTCATCTTCATTCCATTTTTCATCTTCCATAAAAAGCTCAAAAATATATATTTGAGATCCACATAACTATTACAGAATAAGAGAAGGGGAAAGAAATGAGAGACTTGAGCTGGAGCTTGCCTTCTAGTATTTGAACCTAGTAGGATCATATTTTCAAAATTTCTCCTTGTATCTAGAAGGAAGGTGAGCTCCCTTTAAACAAAATGAAGAAAACAAAGCTTAGCTTCTTGGGGAATGACACAGCTGCAGAAATAAGGCACTTATCGCCTAACATAGCAAGACTACTGAAGTGATGAAATTACAAGAGCAGCTGAATCTTTCCTCACAGTATTCATTCCTTATAACTCTCATGAAATGAAAGCTATCAACAATTAAGGAAGAATGGCTGCGTGTTCAGAAATTGCTAATGTGTGCGTTCATCACCTTCAAAATTTCAAGCTACAAATTCTAAAAGTCTGAGACACACTTGAGATATTTAATACATATCTTTCTTCTCCTTAATAACTGGAATAAATTGAACGAAAGACAACCTCCCATTGATTATGTGGAAACTGGAGTTTGTGTTTTGCAGCAAAGACCATTGGACCCAACATTTATGTTAACCTGCAAAGTTCAGAGGGAGTTTATAGGAGAGGTTTTTGCTCACTCCCTGAACAGAACAAACTGCTATTAGGAAAAACAATAAACAAAACCTCTTCATGCATAGAATGGGAAGTTTAAATTTCAGAAAGGGTTTGCATATTCAGAGCACAAATCAGATCCTATCATGATTTCAATACCCACTAATCAAACCATAGCTACAGGACTCCGAGCTCTCAGGAGGCGCATGCCAAGCCTCTCTTTGCAACAAAGTTGAAGGTATAATATTTATACAATCTCAACAAAAGCACAATTTGGGAACACAGCAAGACTGACAGGACCGCCACTACTTCATATAATAAAGACTAACGTAACAGGCAAGATGAGACAACAGTACTTTCTTTGCTAAGATTTAATATGGTCCAGATGGACTTCAAGAAAGCTGCGAAAAACATGCGGTACTTTCAGAGTTTGACTGTTTCATTGGTCAAAGGCTTCTAAGAGAAGCAAAATTAATATCAACAGAACTATAAAAGAAGATAGCGAACAAACGCCTGAATGATCTTTGGTGCAGTTCTGCACAGTGCTTATAATCTCAGGGTGGGCAAAATAATAAAAGACAGAGCAAAGGAATTCCATCAGATTATTTAAAGAAATAAAAAGTAAGGGCAGTGTACACAATTCATATTGGACTCTTGCCTCTTCGTATTTAAATCTAGCATTGGAAAAAGTGCACCTATACAGGCAGGTGTAAAGCACATAAGCCATCAGAAATAGGAGACTATACACTCATGATGCAAGAGACAAATATGTCACACTCTTCCATGCAAAACAACACAAAACCTTTTTTTCTTTTTCAGTTTTCACGTAATCCTGTAGTAGAGATGTAGGTGTATTAATGAGAATTAATGCAGGTAATGACAACTAATGCTGATCTGGTAGCCAATCTGGAGATCTGCTATGATCAGGATATTGTATAGTAAAACTGGAAATGGTCAGAAATACTTTCACTGCAAATACTTTGCAAAATTGGACTGACTACATTCAAATTTTCTCTCTTGAAAAAAAAAAATTGACTTCACACAACTGCTCTATTTTTATATTGGCAGAACAAGTATTTCAGAACTGCCATTGTGAAGCTCAGTTCTGTACTGTTTATCTGCTGTATGACAAATCAGACTTGGAACGAAAGCCAAATTGTATGCCTTAAATGACCTGAAAAGATAAGTTCTTTCATAGCAGCTTCCTTCCAAGAACTGAAATTAGAAAAGAAAAATTTCTACAAATGCAATTAAGCAGTAATACAAGTTCAGGAGTGCTAAAGTCTCCTATGAAACTAATGTTTACCCCCATACTGGCACAGCAGGCTTTCAACACTAAATGCAAAGTTACCAGGCACCAGCAGCCTTATAACTGCAACATTAAATCTCGTGCCTTTTTTCACAGCCTGCTATTGTCTTGGTCTGCTCCTGCCTTGTTTGCATTCCCCCACCCCTCGCTGAGATGCTGTGCAGAGCAGCAGCCTTGCTCCTTGGTCTTTCTGCTCATTTCTCCACAGCTCTTCCTCACTGGCAGGATTCCTCTTCATCCATGGCAAACCACTGCAGCAGCGGCACCGTTGTCTTGGCTCAGAAGGGGACTGAATCAGGAAAGGAACTGGCTTTGGGGAAGTCCCACGTCAGGGGGTCATAGAAGGGGGGTGTTCAAGGTATATAATCGAGCTTGCAACGTGTGGCAAAGTCAGGCTGGGAGGAACCTTTAACCTGAGACATCTCTTCTTTCCTACCCAGTCACGCTCCCCTGTGACTCCAGCAACATCAATCACTCCTGCCCATGGAGTTTGACATGATCCCAGCACTTGGCAGTACCAAGACACTTGCTTTCAGTGCCAGCACTGTGAGAGACGCAAGTGGCAGTGTCCTGCAACAGCTCTGTGGCTTGTAGAGCAGAAAAGCAACAAGCACATTCATGGTCTTTAAGTCTTCCAGTTTCAGGCAGGGAATAAGATAACAAATTCCTACCCAAAGTAGCAAATAAATTTTAACTGCACTCTGCTCCATCACTACATGCTGAGGTCTGACATTCTGGAAGCACATCTATAATGTTACGGCAACCACAGTGGGCCCGCTCACATGAATCAAACTTATTATGTGTTAGCCACCAGGAGCAATCCTTTAAATAATTAACCTTGAAAGAACTCAGAACTTGGTTCAAAACAATGAAAGCTTTGCAACTGGACTCAGAGTGGTTTTTTTTTTTCAGGTGGAAAATCAGCAAGGCACATTTGCATGGCATGCAATGCAAGTAATACTTGGCAGTTAGAGTAAGTGAAGTCTCCAGGCATACTGAGGGCAGACATCTAGTTACATTATCGAGAGCCTGTCACATTTTTCCTTTTCCATTTCTTTCGCTTTCAAAATCCCCCTAGACATGCAAGATGACATCTTTTGCATTCACCCTCTCTGCCTAAAATTATTTTTTAATTTAAGACACACAGAATTGGATTATTAGCCCAATTCAACCTGATATCTTGACGCTGGCAGAAACCAATATTGAACGTCCCTCTGAGGAATGAAGACCATGTGAAGCCACACTCTCAGATCTCCTCAGACACAGCCTACAGTGGAGAGGAGAGATTATTTCTGCCCTCTGTGACTACCAGGACACACCTGGGTACGTCAGACCTGGTTAGCTCCTTCTTAACCCCATTTATTGATCGTAAAACAAGACACTCATTCCTAAATATTGAGCTCGCTATCAAACACTTCAATTACAGCAACACTGATCAATCCTGTTACATCCAGGTATAAACAAATCCCACAGAAGCCCCCAAAAACATGATAGGTGCACCTTCCCTGCAGGCTGGGCGTTCTGGCATTCCCTGCCTCGCGGCTACGGAGAACAGCCAAAGCAGAACAGGGATTTTTGTGTACATGGGGAACGCCAGGGCTCGGCCTCAGAGAGCAAACTCCGGGTTGAGGGGGGGGAGGGTGGAACCCCGCGGGCTGCCAGGAAACGGCCCCACTCAGCTGACAGTCATCCTCCAGCCCCGCCGCAGCCCGGCCGTCCCGTGACGCGGCCGCGAGAAAACTTCGGGCGCTGCGGGGCGGGGAGGGGAGGGAGGGCGCGAGGAAACTTCGGGCTCCCTTCTGATCCCCACGCGCCGGGGGTGGCTCTTCTGAAGCGGTTGTTGGGCGCAGTTCAGCGGGGGATTCTGAGCGGACCCCCCGAGCTCAGCTGCAAAGTTGCGCCGTACCCGGCATCGGGACAAAGTTGCGTTGGAGCGAGCGCAGTGGAGCCCGGCTGCCGAGATGTTTGCTCTCCCCAGGCTCTCCCCCACATCGCTCCCCGCTGCCCCCCCGCCTCTCTCCTACCGCCTGCGGCGGGGTCCCGATCAGCATCTCCAGGTAGTATCCTCTGCCGGAGTCCCCCTGCAGATTCTCCACCATGGCCAAAAAGTTGAGGCTGCCCGCGGGGTCGGAGGCCAAGGCCAGGCCGCCCGCCTCGTCCTGGGCATCCCGCTGCCCTCCTCCGGCGCTCCCCGGTCTCAGCGGCAGCGGGGCAGGCGGCGAGGCGCGGGGAGAGGCGGGCTGGGACACACGGAGCGGCAGCGAGAAGAAGGCCCGGCTGAGCCCCGCGGCGCCGGCCAGCAGCAGCAGGAGGCTGGGGGCCGCCGGAGCGGCCATCCCGGCGGCGCGTCCCGGCTGCAGCAGCTCGGGCGGGAGGCAGCGGCCGCCTGGCTGCCGGGCTGGAGGAGGAGGAGGAGGAAGGCGGGAGCGGCTTCCCCACGCCCCGGCTCCATCTCCCCCCTCCCCCCGCGTCGAGCTCCTCCTCGTTCCCTCCGCACGGCCCCGATGCCTGCGCCCGGCCGGACAAGTTGCGCTCCTCCCCGCCGCGGCGGAGAAAGTTCTCTCGGCGCGGTCCGTCCGGCGGGGTGGAAACTTTCCGAGAGCCCCGAGGGGACGACAGCGGGGGCGATGGGATCAGCCTCGCCGCCCCCCCCGGGCCGCGCCGTCGCCATCTCTCTGTGGCCGCGTCTGTCCTTCTGTCCATGTGTGTGGAAATTCATCTGCTGCATTAACAGAGCGTAGTCATAAGAGCGGGGCATGACTGGCGTCCGCTTATTAAAAAGGCTGTGATGCTCTAAATGTCTTCATCATGCACGGAATTAATAACAGCAGTCGAGTGTGGCCTTTCAGAGGATGGGAACACTTAGGATGAAATTAGCCTCTGCGTCTCTGGAGTAATGGCACTGCGAGGCTGGGCTCTGCAGAAGCCTTTAGATGTGGCATTAGGCCAATCTAAGCCGAGTCATTCGGTGCTTTTTGTCTCTGCACCCCTCAGCTGCCTCACCTCCTCTGCAGGAGATAAGTGATGACTGGCCAGCCTCAGCCAGGTGTACCTCGGGGTGCCACAGTGAAAAAAGGACTATTAGAGAGTGTCCAAAGAAGGGCTATGAAGTTGGTGAAGAGGAAAGGTATGTGAGGAGCGGCTGAGGCCCCTCGGTGTGCTCAGCCCAGAGCAGAGGAGCTGAGGGGAGGCCTCATGGCGGCTGCAGCTCCTCACAGGGAGCGGAGGGGCAGCGCTGAGCTCTGCTCTCTGTGACAGCGACGGGCCCGAGAGAACGGCATGGAGCTGTGTCAGCGGAGGGGCAGCTGGGGTTTAGGGAAAGGATCTGCACCAGAGGGCGGTGGGCATGGAGTGGGCTGCCCAGGGCTGTGGGTATGGCCCTGAGTGCTGGAGTTCTGGAAGCGTTTGGATACCACTGTCAGACATAGGGTTTGATTTTGGATGGTCATATGTGGAGCCAGGTGTTGGATTTGGTGATCTTTGTGGGTCTTTTTCAATGTGAGATTTTCTCTGATTCTCTGACGTGCTGTCCTCAGCAAACCCTAAGCAGCCACCTGTTTTATCCTTGGGTATATACCCACTCCATATTGCATGCACGGAGATCTGCTACAGCAAGCAGCAGGAGTTCCTGAGGGGGAAGAATCCTCCAAAGGATTTCCGGGTGTTTCACAGCTACTGAGTGAAGTTTCCTTAGAGGCAGGCAGTGTCTGTTCTTGCTCCCAGGAAGCCTGAGCAAACTCTTTGCTGGAAGGTTGCTCAGGTGAGGCTGTTGCTCATAGGTGTTGCCAGAGTTGCTTGGGGACACTACTCTGAAAGAAAACTGAAGCCCACCTGCTCCTGCTGAAGGAAAAGAGGTGCTTTCCCTTTTTTTCATTGATGTGTTCAGTACCTTGGCTTGTCATTCAAATCCTGGAGCCCTTCCCCTCACTTTGTAATCCCTCCCTTAGATCATTTCAGTGCTTCTGGCACATCACAGCACAGAGTGGGTGCAGTCCCTGGCATCCATGGGGAGGAGGAACGCTCTGCTGTGGTTTCAGCCTTGATTTTCTGGAGGTGGGAATTGAGCAGCAGGATTGTCCTGATGGAGAACTTGGGTAGAAGGCAACGATAAACGTTGCATTCACATTATTTTACTTGTAGGAAATGCATTTTAGTAACAGGTGTAACTGTACAAACCCTGCACCTCCCAGGCAGCAGGAAGCTTTCTCCTTGCCTGACTAGGAGAATGGTGAAATATTGCAGTCCTACTATGAACAGCCTCAGCTGCTTGGGGCAGAGGAGCTGGGAAGTACAGCTCTGGAGGCTGGCAACCAAACACCTGCAGGAGCAGCAGTTTGGCTCACAACAGTGGTTATCTCCTGGGTGCTCTGTAATGGCTTTTTGGTGGGGGAGCTGAGCAGGGGCAAACAGTGCTGCACAACCTGTGTCGTCAGCGCTGCAGCTGAAGGGTGGTTAAGGCTCTTTGTGGGTGAGCTGAGAGCTGGAGAAATGCCCATGCCCCTCTGAGAAAGGAAAGCAATCAGGAGTATAACTGAACACCCCCTCAGAGTGGTAGGGGTGTATTTATAACAGTCAGCAGCTATATACATTTTGTTTGAATTCTTTTACAGTACAGTAAGCCTTCCCTCCCCTGCCTCTGTTGCTAAGATACATTACCATACTTCTGGGTAGAGCGATCCCAGCCAGAGAAGTGTGTAGCTGTCAAAGTATGGAAGATATAGCATAGCCTTTATGTCTGCAAGTGAAAACTTGTCTTGTCAGACTTTTTTTGTCCTGTTTTCTGCGGTTATGTATAAGTCTCAGAGCACATGTGTATCAGACAGCTGCTGCATGTGAAGTGGTGTACATGTAACCTTTCCATCCTCCCATCGCATCATCACAGCCAGACCCATGTGCACACAGAAGTGTGTTGTGAGATTTCTGTCTGTGCTCATCTTTATTTGCTTAAGAATCTGACGAGGCTCAAGCTGTACCACGTGCAGGTGAGCAGACCTAGAATGTGTCTGAACAATGGCAGAAAGGGATCTTAGGAGAGTAATGTAAACAGCTACTTTTGGAGAAGACCTTATAAACTTCCAGAGAACTGAGCCCCACTACACAAACAGTTCTTTGGAGGGGAAATCATCTGCATGCAATGCAACCACATTCAGTGTGTGCGTTTGTTTGTATGCCACATACACAAAATAGATGAAATGCTGGAAACATGCAAATAAAGGGTGTTGGGGCTCCTTATTTTCCAGAATATTTGAAGTTTTTTTTCTCTGTATTTTGTTATTCCAAGTATGCGTTCTTTAAGTGAACAGTTGTTAAAAATCTTTAAACATTGGCCTCTGAGAACAGGTCTTTTTAAAAAGTCATTTGTTCACATATAAATATGCAGGTATATCTAGACTTTGACCCAAGTCTGCATTCATTTGCTTTGATCCTATTGTGGTGCTTTAAACTGTGAGCCACTTGAAAGTCAATCAACATATGTCTCTATAGCATAACCTTCCACCAGTATTTAGAGAATACAGCATATCATAAACACATAACTCTACTGGATGAGCTGTGTTAACTAAGACTGAGGGAGCTATATGTAGATACTAGAATGAGGCTGTAGGGAGAACAGGAATGGAGAAGAGGGTTGAAGATGCAGAGGAAGTGCTGGAACTGATGGGAACAGAGGAACTCTGGATGTCTAAAAAGAGATCTTCTCTTTCCAAAATGGGAAGCTTTTAGGTGACTGCTAAGACTGAAGCAGTTCTCAGCTGTGCCTTTGAAGAAGTCAGGCTGACCTATGCTATCATTATGTAAGAACAATGGGAGATGGACACAAAATAAAGACTTCTATTCTAAAATTGCTTTGTCTACTTTCTGTGTTCTTACTGTTAGCGTAATCAATACTTCAGTTTTAAGAAGACTGATTGCTCTTTACCGCTAATTGCACACTGGTATGGCAAGAAACCCAGCTGGATCTGCAGCATACAAAGGGTTAATCTGAAGAGTTCAATAGCATTAGGAGAGAGGAGATTTTGTACTTCTCAGACCTCACTGGATATGGTCTTCTCTGTTTGCAATCTCCATGCATCAGTTCTTTCATACTTTGTGCCTAGTCCAGTGAAACGCTGCTGGCAAATGACAGAGCAGTAAACAGCTGAGCAGCAGAGCGGCAGTGGAGACAGCATGGTTTGGCTCTGTTGCATGTCTGCCAAGGCAATGAATAAACCTGGAAGAGGGGCGTGCCATACTGGAGAGCTATTCCTGTGTTGCTCCTAGGGGTCTAGTAACATCTCCTGTGCCAAATGAGGGTATGGACAGTCTGGAGCCTTGTTTAAGGACAGCACAGTGTGTAGAACTAATCCAAAATTGATCTTGTGGCTGAAGAACACACGGTTGGGGATGTAGGTGGAAATGTTTAGTGTCTTTTCTCTTTGCTGTGGGTAGAGTATCTTAGTAGAAGTGTCATCTTTGATCACTGTTTATGCAAATAGATTTTGGAAAGGTTATATATCCTTTTGGCTACAGCTGAATCATGTCGATGTTGAAGATCCAGCTGTCTTCTGTCAAAGCTCCATTACATACCAAGCAAAACATAATTCTTAGTTGCTGCTGCCAGTGCTGGAGCCTGGCTGAACTGAGATCAGGAATTATCCCAAGACTTTGCTTTGTGGTAGAGGCTGTCACCCAGAGAGGTGCTGAGGTCCTTATTCTACATCTTTTTCCCTGGAGCAAGATCCTTGACCTCACCAAGATTCCATAGGACATGAGCTCCTCTTCTTTTGGAGGCCCTTTCTCCCATAGAAACCTCCATGTCCCAGAATGTTTTATTTCTCCCTTGGGCCTCAAGCCCTCCTGCCCTCCTCTCTGTAACACCTCATCCCTTTGTCAGGGAGAAAGTGGAGTGTCACCAACCAAAGGATGGAGATGTGGAAAAAGAGCTTGCTTGCTTGCTGCTTGTTCCCTTGCTAGAGCAGAATCTTCCTATATGCCACCATCCCTCCTTTGTGGAAAGGAGCAGGAGCAAAGCAATGGGGAGGCAGAACCATGGCCGCAGGTCTAAGTGGCTCAGAGCCTGGCTGGCCCAGACACCGTAGGCTCAAACAGCAGCAAAAGAGCAGAGGTCAAGATTAGGGTCTCAAACATCCCAATACTACAATCCCGTTCATACATTTAGTACTGTATTTTGTCCTTTGGGTATCACCTGTAAACTAAATCTTGCTAACTGTGGGCCTGGTGTGGCTCATTGCTAACTGGGAGGGTAGATGTTTGAGTTTCTGCCCCATATCAGAGGCAGACTGCAGAATTCCTGTTGAATTCATTGACCACTCTCAGAAAAGTGTTGTTTCTCCTCAGAAACCTCTGCAGGCTCTCTCGACTCTATCCTCTGGCACCATGGAAGAAATTATTTGTGGGTTAGTCCTTAAATGATCCAGTATTGACCTTCTGATTCCAGACCTTCCTACACCACAAATAGGCAATGGTTATAAATTTATAAACTATGAAAAATTAAACATGCAGTGAACTTTAACAGCACTTCAAAAACACCACACTCACAGCTGGCACATATTGCTGAGATCACTCAGATACTGTCATAACTGTGGAGGGCTGCAGTCTTCTTTCCCAGCATTGGTGGACTATTCATTTATTGTTAATAGTATGAGTAGAAAGACTTGCTAGTTACTGAATGTTCAGGAAACTAGTTAGCTTGGACAAAACTTTTCAGAGGTTTTTAGACCTCAACAGTGTTTACTGGGAAATGAAGAAGTTAGAACACAGAGTGCCCGTGAAAGTCAGAGCATTAGTCACTTTGGGGAGATAAATGCACAGATTACAGTTTTGTTCTAATTCACCTGTGTACCAAATATTCAACAAGGAAGTTACAGGCATGCTCCTGGCTGCACCCTGCTCGGAAGCTGTTTTTTAATAAGCTTGTCATTTAATACAACTGAGGGTCTATATCTATGCCCGTCCTTGGAGACACAGAGGAATCTTGTGATGGACCATACTGTCTGTACAGCCAAGTTGCTGTCCGTCTTTATTTTCTTTGTGGTATTCTGCATAACAAATTCATTCTGAATAGTTCAAGCAATAAATGGTCTCATGCACGGTAAAATCAGTTCCTGCAGCCTGTCTTTATAACTTGCTTTTTTTTTAAACTTCACCTTTCGTTATCATTCTGATGCTGACCATGGCAGAGTCTCTGAAGACTGGATGTGGCAGGTGCATTTTGCCATAATCTATAAAGATCTGTACTTTATTTAACTTATATTCCTCAACTCAGTGACTGCCATGTAGACACGGAGCTTCCTTCCTTTCCTCTCCTCCTGGACCAATAAATTACCAGCCCATTGCAGGAGGTTGGAACTAGATGATCTTTAAGGTCCACTCCAACCTAAGCCATTCTGTATATTGAGGCAGTAAATAAAACCTAAAATACTGAAGGCTGAATCACAGACTTCAGACCAGGTGTCTGAGTGACACTCGGATTAAAGAGAATTTGGAATGACAGCCTAGGTATGTATTTAGTAGGATTAATTATTTTTTAAATCATTTTTGTTTTGCTAAAGGATTATTTGCAGTCTTATAATGAGGTCCTTTTTTTTTTTTCCTTGGCTTTCTAGTTTTGAAAAATGTACTTTGTTTACAAAATTCACATTGTTTTTGTCCAAAATAGTAGCAGGGATATGGGTAAAGTCTTCATCCCACTGAAAATAAAATTATGACACTGCTCCAAGTGACCTTGATCTAAATAATCTGCTCTGTGTCCCATTTCTTTCTGATGAAAAAAATAACGCCAAACTTGAGCTCTTTGTTTCCAAAATATCTTACACGGATTAAAGTTCTTCAGTTAGACACATAAAGATGAACACCTGCATGAAAAATGAAGATGTTACTAGCAAAGTAATCCACAAGCTCTAAACTATTTGTAGCATCTAAGCCAGAGGGAAAACCCAGTGCATCTGGGAAAGGTTTTCAACTATCAGCTTGGTAAAATAAAGTCCTATTGTTATCCTTCTGGGCCTCTGGAGATTCCTGAAATGCTTTACTAGGGCTAGAGAAAGGTGAAATGGAATTGTGTTATACAGAATCAACTCCAACAGCAACTATAATGCTAGTTCATGATGTTCCAGGGTATATTTAGCATTTTGAGTGTTATTGCTAATGATAAGCCTCAAATGCTACTTAAAACTCACACACGGTTTTGGAAACTGATAATGAACTGTTTTAGTGGTGAGTGCCGGGCTTTCTGCAGGATAGAGCTTAAAAACATAAAGCTAAACAAGTCAATCAGAAAAACAATTGTTGTACTACAGTTGCTTGGTATTGATGGTAAATGAAATGGTCCAGATAGAATATGGTGTAAGGTAAAACACCACTATTCCTCTCTAAAAAAAATGAGAAAGATGCATTATCTTAGAAAGTGTGATTACATTATTAACATGTGAAGTGTTATATGCCTTTGCACTTCAATTTTTCTCTGTCTGTAAGATACTTCATTATTTCTCATCAGATACAGGCTTATAGGTCTTCTCATTACTTATGTCTTTTGCCGTTTGTTTCAAGTATCCAAGAATGAGAATAATTATGCTCGCCTTTTGTATTCTTCGTTTTCAGGAAACAATGCATCAGGGAGGTTGTTTCAGAGACGCAGACTCTCACAGGCAGACAGCCAAAAGAGGCAGAAGTCTGAAAAAGGAGCTGGAAAAAAACTTCTGGTGATTCTTCCCTCATTTATAATTTTAGAGCCCACTGAGGTAAGCCAGACTGATTTATTGCTGATAAGGGCAGTATCTGGCCGTTTTATTTCATTTCTTTTTCTTTCATTTTTAATAGTTTATACTATTATTATGACAGACATTAAAAATGTGTATTACTTGGAGCTAGTTGCATGACTTCTAGTAGATAAAGCCCAGCACCTCTAGCGAGAGAAGCTTATAACTTTGAGCTAAACTTTGAGCTGCAGATCTGCCAGAAACTTGTCCTATTTTGTGCGAGTGCCTTCCTGAGAAACGCACTGAAGAAAAACAAATTGTTCTGTAGCTTAAAAATAAAAACAGTCCAGCTGGGGATATTTTTTTGTGAGGAGCAGATCTGGAATGCCTGGGTACTATAAAGTTGTTGAAAGAAAATTGTCTATCTATGAAGTATATGTCTTCCATTGTTTTCTTAAAAACAAATCTGGGCATAGTCTTAGGTATTACAGAATCACAGAATCACAGTATTGTTGAAAGGAATCTTTGGACATCATCCAGTCCAACCCGCTGCTAAAGCAGGTTCCCTACAGCAGGTCACACAGAAAAGCATCCTGGAGGGTCTTGAATATCTCTAGAATAGAAGACTCCACAACCTCTGTGGGCAGCCTGTTGCAGTGCTCTGTCACTCTGACTGAAGAAGTTCTTCCTTGTGTTAGTATAGAATTTCCCATGATCTGGTTTCTGTCCGCTGCCTCTTGTTCTGTCACTGCTAGCCACCGAACAGAGTCCGCCCTATCTACTTGACTTCTGCACTTTAGATGTTTATAAACAGTGATAAGATTCTGTCTTAACATTCTGTTCTCCAGACTGAACAGTCCCAGGTCTCTCAGCCTTTCGTCAAATGGGAGATGCTACACACCTTTAATCATCTTTGTGGTTCTCCACTGTACTCTTTCTAGGAGACCCCTGTCTTTTTTTTCATCTGAGGAGCCCAGAACTAGACATAGTATTCCATTTATGGCCCCACCAGAGCTGAGTAAAGGCAGAGGATCACCTCCCTCAGCCTGCTGGCTACATTCTTTTTAATGCACCCCAGGATACTGTTAGCCTTCTTGGCCACACGGGCACACTGCTGGCTAGCAGCCAACCTATTGTCCACCAGCACACCCAGCTCCTTCTCTGCAGAGCTCCTCTCCAGCTGGTCAGGTATTGTCCTCTAAAAAAATCAGCAGCAACTGATCTAGCAGCTAATTTCTTCCACGGACACCTTTTAACACTGAAAGTGTTCTATCTCTTTGTTGGCCTTCACTTTCAGACTTGAGAGTTCTGTTTGTTCCTTGAGTGGAGCTGAGTAAGACTTTGTTTGGAGTTACTGCTCTTGGGCAGTGCAGTGCTGGATACAGGAATGGAGACAGCAGAAGTGACAATACACCTCCAAGGAGAGTGCAAGAAGAGAAGGCAGCTTCCACACAAGGCTTGGTTTGTCAGGCACAGGGATGAGAACAGGAGAGTTGTGAAAGGGCAAGGAGAAATGAACCTGCACAGTGGCATGATTCAGAGGGAAAAAGGGGGTAGATATATAGGAACAGCAGGAGCAGGCTATCAGCACAGACCTATAGGGCTGAAATGGTAATGGTAACTTTAAAACTCTTCTTGCCCAATGAAGATATGAGTACGTGAATTCATTCCCATGAAGAAATCTTTTTTTTCTGGATTCTTACAGGCATGTCATTGCTTTTTGCTTCATTGTCACTCTCTGCTGGATGAGTTTATTGACTGCATTGTAATGCTTTCTGAAGAACCACACAAAAAAACCTCACAGTACTCTGGTCTCCATGGCAAAGGTTTGGTTGCTATTACTTTTGAATATGAATTCCAGGATATAGTACTGATAATCCTATTAGTCTGCTTGAGAAATAAAAAAAATATGAAATAAAAGTTGATGCGGCATTGGAGGTAATCTCCTTTATTGAACTTCTATGAGAATACACGTTTCAAAGGGAAAAAGCATTGAAGAATGGCTGTCTCATCTTTCCACAGTCTCAGAAAGGCTGAAGTTCCATATTTTGACCACATAAAAGGACTGGGTAAATTTTACGTTACCTTATATTTGCAATATAATGGAGACTTTATCCATCTCCTATACTATATAAATATGTAGATAAAACCCATGAGAGATGTAACATGCAGTTAATTCCACCATATATAAGCAGACTCTGCATTAAATAGTTCATAATAACCCCTTGAATTTGAAGGAAAGTTGGCAGGAATGATTTCTGCTAGGTCACCTTTGCCAGTGTGTCTGCTGCTCCTACATGCAGTACCTTGGAAGGCGGTGTTTACTGTACTGATTCTCTCCAGGGAGCTGGGAAAGAGGACACAACAGCTCTTTGAGGCTTGGCAGAAGATAATCAGAGATGTCACTTTCTACTTCATTCCTGCCAGATACATTTAGAACTTTTGCTGAGGAAAACGTCATTTACAGATTGTACTTAAGTCTTAAGGGAGGAATTTGAGATGTGGAATTCTTAATGTTCAGTAGTGGATGCCACAAACAAAATGCAGATACTAGTAATGGAGTAAAATTTATTCTTCTTGAAATGAATACAAGGTATAAAGTATTTATTGACTTAAAAAGAAAAACCGAACAAACAGAATAAAGAAGAAAGCATGCATGGCTGCTTTGAAGGAAAGAATGTTTCTATTTCATACTTTGAAGAAATTGTTAAAGTTCAGCTGTGTAAAAATGTGACCCCTCTAATGCTGCCAAGGGCAGTGAGATCAGGGATAATCTGCCAAAGAAATGCAACTCACACAAGCGAACAGGAGAGTTTTAAACTTACAAAACCATTTTTTCCCAAGAGGTAAGCATGTGTAGAAGAGGAGACCAGTACTGTTCTTTGCTTGCTGACCAATCCCACCACCTGTTTCAAGGAACATTCACTCTGCTCATTGCAGTAGGTATATATGGATCTGGGGGATGATCGGACTTCTGTATGTTCTCCTCCATGAGTGCTTGAAGAAAAAAAATGAATGTGATAAGGATAATATATACATATTATTAAGGATATATCGTATATATCCATAATAATAATAAGCAGGGAAGAAGCTTGCTGGAAAGCTATCCTGACAGTCCTAATTCTTGCTTTAATGCAATGCTTGACTATATATTTTTCATGTTTTTTGAAGTAGTTTTGGTTAACGCATGTATTTATCTATCTGCACACACTCTTTTTGCAAACCCTGCAGTCCAAAGAATAATTCTCAAGCTTTAAGGAGGAAAAAAATAAAGCTCCCTTTGTCCTTAAGAACATGAAATAATTCCATCAGTTTTTTCTCCCTTGGGAGGCCTGAGTCAATGAAAGCATGGTATTGGAGTGGAATGTCTCTTCAGTGTAGTTTTGATGCTTGCAAGTAATGCTGTACTGAAATTCAGTAATGAGTAAAGAGCAACTGCTTCTGAAGTGACTGTTAGTGATTGCTGAACATTGTCCAGCAGCTCTACAGGTCAGCTTAAGGCAGAAATACAGAATTTATTTATTTAAAACAGCAGAAAAACAAACAAACAACAACAACAACAAAAACCAGTTGCTGTTGAAACTAATCAAGGTACATATAATGCACTTACCTATTATTTTCCTCCACCTACATGGATTATTCCTCTAAGATATGTGCAAGGATATAACTAAAGTTACTTTAACTCTTTCATATCCATTTGATCTGTGTTTTTGCATTACATTTTTTTTCAGTTTCACAGAGAATTTAAAAGTGCTTTCTCTTTCTTACTTCTGATTCCTCCTTATTTCTGTGTAAACTTAAAATTGTCTCCTATCATATAAACTAGGATCAACTGGAGGAGTATTTATGCCTCGTTCTCATTCTTGCCTTATGACTTATTTTGGTTGTAGTCATTCAGTGCTTCAATTCTGTGGTTTTTGAAGTCTTTCCTAGAGATGTTTGTGCTATAGATGAAGACTGTAAGGTTAAAATACCATTTTCTAGAGTGGGCAGTTGTGGTATACCTATTGTAGCACAGAAAAGTGGTGGTTGTATTCTATCAACTTGACTAGGTAAGTACACAGACTCAGACAAGAGTGTTGAAAGAAGGGCTACAAAGATGGGGAAGGATCTGAAGGGAAAGACATACGAGGAGCGGCTGAGGCCCCTTGGTGTGCTCAGCCCAGAGCAGAGGAGCTGAGGGGAGGCCTCATGGCAGCTGCAGCTCCTCACAGGGAGCAGAGGGGCAGCGCTGAGATCTGCTCTGTGTGACAGCGACGGGGCCCGAGGGAATGTCATGGAGCTGTGTCGGGGGGGGGCAGCTGGGGGTTAGGGAAGGGTCTGCACTAGAGGGTGGCGGGCACGGAACGGGCTGCCCAGGGCTGTGGGTACGGCCCCGAGTGCTGGAGTTCAAGGAGCGTTTGAACAGTGCTCTCAAACATAGGGTTTGGATTTTCCGTGGTCCTGTGTGGAGCCAGGAGTTGGACTTAATGATCCTTGTGGGTCCCTTCCAACTCAGCATATTCAGTCATCCTATGATTCTCTGATTTTCTGTGCCTACGACATTGCTCTTTTCCACTTCCATGTGGCTGCTTTCCCCTCTCTAGGAAGAAAAACCTCAGATGCAGATCAGTGTAAGTCACCAAGTTAGGAACACATCAAGTTAGAAAGGGATTCTGGGGGAGAAAAATGTAACCTTAATGATAATCCTCAGGCTTTAAGGGATGAGCCATTGTAGACCTTCGATGCTCTTGCTCCATGACATCCTACTACCAGACTTCCTTGATTTGCTCAGGAATCAAATTTCCTGAGCTGTGTTTGACACCAGATTATTTCTTTCTTCTTCAGTAGCATGATATTGGATTTTCAGTTCACCTCTCTTCCAGTCTGACCAACTGAATCTTCTTGATTTTTAACAGTTATGAAGTGCTTCTCTTAGCAGGTTGCCCAGGGTATTGTTTTGGGTCTGTGTGCTACCTTTACATTTACCCTATCAACAGCACTTTTGCTCCTGACCAATGATATTGGTATGCTCATGGCACCTAAGTATGTTTCTTCTTTCTTGTCTGCCCACATTCTCATCAATAATTCTGTTCCTACCTCTCTTATCTTCCCCTTGGATAGATGCAAGTGCTTAAAAGATAACAAAAAAACAGAAATTCTTTTCTTCCTCTCTGATTCTCACTATTCATCTTTCTTTTCTTACTAGCAACACTCGTGTCATTTTGGTTGTTATCGCCACAAAAATACCTTTTTAAAAACAGGTGGAGCTCTGCCCTAGACCACTCTCTCCCACACTGTCAAAACAGGCATGTATATTTTTAAGCATATTCACCAAGTTTTTAAATTCTGATTCAGTGAATAAGCTCTTCCATGTTTATTTGTTTTGTGCCTCAGCATCAAGCATATAACCTGTGCCTATTTTTTCATTTCACTCCATAATCTCTGCAGTCACTTATAAAGCTCATGCAGATCAGACATATTTTTCACTTCTTTCCATTCCTCATTGTCCTCATCTTTTCTAAAGGTGGCCTATTGTTAGTCTAATGTTTTTACCTTCTTATTGTTGTGACTTTTCTGTTTATTCTTCTCAGCTCCATCACCACCTGCCAATTAGAATTTTTCATTTTAGAAGCCTTTACTCATTCCTTGCTGTTTCTACATCACACTCTTCTCATCTTGGCCTTTAGAATTTTTCATTACTCTTTTCACTTCTTGTTTCCACAGTTTCTATCTTCTTAAAACCAGTTTCTGCATTTCCCAACTTAATCCTCAGCATGCCCTCTCTCATGTATCAGTGCTGCTTGTTTTCTTTACTAGACTACACTGCCCTGGAAAGTATTGAGCTTGCTTAATGTTTCTGTGTTTTTGTTGTTGCTGTTGTTTCTTTATACAGTCTTCCTCCAGATGTCACACTGGAAACCATCAAGAAGAATATAAGCCTTCTATTTCCAGGTTCGTTATTATTTACTTTCTGCTTAGAATCAGGATAATTTTAGGATTATATTTCCTGAAAAGAAAATATATCAGGAAACTAATTTTGAATGGAACAAATGATATAAGAACTCACAAACATATTCAATAGTGACTAAAAAAAGTACTGCACTGAGTAATCCAACAGTGGAAGCAGAGGGACAGGAAAGCTTTGGAGGATGTTCAAGGCCCAACTAACTGTAACACTTTGTGCTGCAGAAAGTTTATTGTCTTTTTTTCATCCTATGCATTTTTCTCCCATTGGCCAAATGCAATCAGTCACAGATTTCCACATGAACCATGCAGCGCAAGAAAAAGGCTACAACAGTGTGCTTTATAGCTGCCTGGAAGCCTGGAGGCAAAACCCAACTGTGAAAGTCAGAGTAAAATACGTCTGGTTTGGGGATACACCATACTGATTTTATCTTGAGCCTTTTGTTATTTATTGTGTGTCTGTAGCACCCAGCTCCCCCAAACAAGTACTTTCCGTGCAAGTCTCTTCTTTCATTTTTTTTAAAAAAAGCTTGCTTCTAGCCTTAATATTTCTAGAGGAAAGAACTTTTGATGTGAATATGTCTGAAAGGTTCATTAACCAGAACGGAATCACAGTATGAAGTATTTTTTTAATTTTATTTTTAAAATTATGTTACAATTTTTAAATCCACATTCTTGATTTGGGGGACAGGCGATTTGTCATTTGCTATTGTATTTAGAGTTTGAAAGTATTTAATGGAAATAGCTCTCATTCCTACCAGAGGTGGGGAAAAGTGGAAGGCCTTTTGATAGCCCTTTGTAATAGGAGGAACACTGGGGGAGAGGTGTATTTCCATGCAAAAATCACGGAAGGAGCTTTGTTTACATGATATGATTATTGGGGGAGAGGCAGAGTCCTGTGCAAACTAAGGAAACTGAGAAGAGAGTTATGAGAAACTGTTTCATGCGCTTGCATGCCTGAGAGGATAAAGATCTCTTAAAATGCTCTTAGCTGTAGCTAAATCTTGAGTGGGTTTATGCCTCTTGTTAAGAGGTGTCAGACTTGGAGACCTATAATAGGGCACACTAGCTCATCAGAGACCAGGAAGAATGGCTGGCTCCCCTGTGCAATGCAGTGATGCACAGTTGCAGGGATTTAGACCATCCATTTTATATCCTTTCTGGCTTATACGAACCAGCACAGAACAGGGGGAATTAACAACAAAGCTTCTTAGAAAAAGACAGAGTATACTTAGAGAAAGGGGAGCCTGAAAAATCCTGGACTCCTTATTGAGAGGATGACAGTGCAGACTGGGGAGTCAAGTGATAGGAACTGGTCAGGAGATTTCTCATGTGGGTGTCATGATGCTTATTAGCCTGGAAGGCAAGACAAGACTGAGGCCACTTTAAAACAGTGAGCCTTGTTCAGGGGCTCTGACAGCTAATTTACTACTGCTGCTCTGCACCTCAGGAGACTATCTAGTTGCAGAAGTGGTTTAGCTCATGTAGGGGAATTCTTTAGTTTGAATGTCAAATTGCAGAACACAGCTATCGTGCTTTTGGCCAGCATGTGTGTGTGTTGCTATGCTGAACCAGATGGATTTGTTGGTCTAGAGAACATCTGTCCTGTGGTCCCCTGAAAGGTGTAGACATGCTGGATGCAACTTGTGGACCTTTTTCTGTTTCCTGTTCTGCAGGGTATCATATTGTCTACACTCAAAAATAGCTCTGAGAGGAAATGTTCTTTAGGAGAAAAACCTCTTTGTAGTTTCTTCCATGTCCTAAGAGGGTGTTCAGGGAAACCTGTGGCTGGACTGTATTATGAACAAATCATAGGAAGTCTAGTCAGGCTAGTTTAGGATGAGGTGTTGGGTGGGAAGAGTCTTGCACATGCTTTTCACCTAACTGCAAAAGCAAGGGAAGATGTATTTCAGGGCTCCTGCATATCTCTCTGGGCAAAAATTGCAATCTAGCATTCTGTGGTGTGAGCCGTGGATTTGTGGAAAGATCTGGCTGGATGGGATTATGGAGACTGTAAGCTTCCTGCTTACAGTCAGACTTCTCCTGACACTAGCTCAGGTCAGCTGGTGTTATCTCCAGACAAGTTATTCTATAAACTTCAGAGGATGGAGAATCCATGATCTCTCTGGGCAGCGTGTTTCAGAAGTGTGCCATGCTCTTATATATATATCCAACCTGAACCTCAGCTCCAAGATGGGAATGCGTCAGAAGTCTGATTAGAGTAAAGATATGCCACAGCCCCTACTCTTTCACCAGCTAGTCATCTTGTTGGAGGGCAATGGGGTTGCTCAGGTGTAGTATGCCTGTGAAATTTGCAGTGTCCTTTTTTTACCTTCTTGTCCGTTGTATGCTTGGGAATGGATTCATGGAGGCAGTTCTCTGTGACTATTCCTGACGCCAATGGGCCTATAGGCCCTTGGGCCCTGCTACTCATCTCTTTATGAGGCTGGCCTTAAGATAGCCTTTCCCTGGTAGTGAGGTCACCTTTCCTGATTGTCATGGTTTTGCACAAATGGTAGGCAGGGGCCTTGCTATCCTGTCAGCCAGCACTTGCATCACACTTGGGTAAATCTCGCAGATCTGTGTTAGTTTTCTTGAATAATGTGCTCTCCCATGGCTGGCTATATTTCTCCTTCCACAGATCTGCGATAAGCAGAGTGGAATTAGACAAGGCTTTGACTCTGAAGACTAAGGAAAAAAACGAGCATTGAATACATTGCTACTTTTTGCACTATCCATTGCTGAAGTGCACACTGTCAGTGTACGTGCTGTTGGGATGCTCTCAGAGGGTTGTCAGTGTGAATTACTGATGCTGATTAAAAAAACACCAACAAAACACAACAAACAACCAGCTTTGTGTTGCAGCAGACTGGGCCTGTTCATGGTACTCAAAATTATGTCTTATCTGTGGTTCATCGTGTTCTGTCTGAAAATGTCTATTGAAAATTTCTCAGGCAAGCTTCATTGTGATGAAACAGCTATGCTTTACAATTGTAGCAAACTCTAAAGAATGTGCATCTGTGTTAAATGCTTTCCTTGAGATTTTATATGATTTGAGCACAGTAATAATGATAATGACCATGGCTCAGCTGATGCATGGTAATTTGCTAAGCTACTATACAGTGTAGTCCTCAGAGTGCTTTGGAGGGGGCTGCACAAAAGTAAAGTGGGAGAATCAAACTGTTCTTCCTTTATCTTCAGGACATTTGTTATTGTTAGGGCTTTTCTGTTCCCACCAGCATGAAGGCTACGTAACTGTGTGTAACTTACATCCTCCCTTTTTTCAGTTCTACTAACAGGTAGTGATCTAAACAAGAACAGACTGGGGCACTTTTCTGTCATTTGAAACGAGACAAATTATCTGAGAGATCAGAACAATTTGATGAAGGCTGACCATAACTGCAAGACAAAGGCACAGTTCTGCATAATGAGAACCTTAAGCAGAGTGCTTACGTAACTTAGTCAAGAGTTTAGAATCAAAGAGCTGAAGATAATGAAACAAGCCATTTTTTTCTTAAACTCTTTCCCACTTCAAAGAACAAGAGGATTCTTTATGAGAATGAAAGGCGGTGAATTCATAACAAACAAGTCAAACCACAAGTGCTTTGTGTAAAAGCAACCTGTTGCAGGCAACAGAGATGAAGGGCTCATTTCCTCATAGTGTAGGAATGACTGGGCCAAGGGCACGTCGGGGAAAACACACCAGACCACGCACATTCTGAGCTCTGAGCCTGGCAAACACCCTCTCAGTGCATGGCACAGGTCCAAGTGGTTTTGGGGAAGCTCTAGTTACCTGCTTTGCTTTGCGTTCCACGTGCCAGCATTATCTCAATGGACACTCCTTTGGCAGGAATCAGAAGAAATGCCAACAAAAGGCCATTGTATTAGCTTTTCCTGCTGGAACATGAACCTTGTGTAAAGCTTCATGTTGCCCTGTGCTATTTCTGCCCTTCCACAACATCAAAAGGTAAAGTTTGTATGCAGGCTAAAAATACAGTGGGGATATACTTAAAATTTGAGAGCAGAAGTTTAATATGTGGAATTAATTCTGAAAGTAATACTTTCAGTCACAGAACTATACAAACAGTCAGCTTTCTTGAGAGTATTGGAAGCATAGTAATTTTGGAAAAAACTTAACCTTGAGACAGAACTTTTCAATTTTTGTCAAAGTAAGCTTATTGTGTGAAGATTGCAAAACACTTCCATTTCTTAAATAATTAAAACCTAACTAACTAAATAAATCTCCAGAAGGTCCACGTGAGGCAATTAGTGTGCTGAGGTATTTTCTCCAAGGCAATGTTGTGATGATTTGCAGTACCAAACCATCACATCTGCATGTGGGAAATGAAGCAGACTCACATTTTTTATTATCATCAGTACAGCAGGAAAAAAAACAAGTTGCTCCCAAATATCTGGTAATGTTATGCTTTTAAAAAAAGCTAATGAGGAGTAACAGTGCAAAAAGGGAAAACAGTGATTATTTTGTTATTAATAAAACTCAGAAATTTTAAGGGACTGATAAATTATTCAGACAGAATGTAGTTTTTTTGCTGTTCAGGAACTGTCTATAAACTATATCTGGATTCTGCAAATCTATTTAGTGGATCATATAGGTGAACAATTTTCAATTTAAATTTGCAAACTGTTCAGTTTGACTATTTGCCCTCTGTGATATATATGTGTTTGCATGGCTACATAGTTGTTGCTGAACAGATTTGTTTAGACAGTACAATGTTGAATAGTAAATATTTGTGCTGCTGCATTGAAAAACTTGATTATGTGCAGGCATTTTGGAGAGAATAGATATTTTTCAAGCATTCACAAGAATCACAAAGCGATTCATTGGAATGCTTATGAACTTCAAAATAGGGGTACGTGAAAAGAAAAGAGTATAAGAGTGCTTCAGAATTCAAAGAGGCATTCTTAAACATCACTTGGCTGTGCCAGCCTTAGGCCAAGTGTCACTGCTGTCTCTCTGCTTACTTTTTAATATTCTGGTGATACATGCACTGAATATTTGGGAAGACAGTGTTCCAAATTTCTGTGTTTGTTAAAATATTTATGTTGTCTACAGGTCGCAATTTCAGGCACTTTTAGGAACTACAGACAACTGGGAAAGGGAATGAAGGCATTAGAAATAACTGCCAGCCTTCATACACAAAATGTTTAAAAAATGTGTTTCTTAATGTGTTTAGCTTAACTAAAGCTATCTTGGAACTGTTAGATTGGATGAATGATCCTGGAGGCAGGGAGAATTTAAATGAATTGCCACCCATTGACTATTGAGGGACTCTGGAAGAAGGCTGGAGAGAAGTATATGCTGATATGTTTTCTTGGGATTTCCCAAGTTGCACCAGACTATGGCGGAGAGACTAAGAATAGAAGGTTTTCTGAAGATGGTCACTAGTCATACTGGGTAGTTTGGACTATGAATGTCATACTTGGAGCACGGTGTAGTTTTTTGATTAATAAAATACATGCTGACTCATCACTAATCTCACGATTCTTTGGCCATGAAAGAAATAGTGGAATTGGGAAGGAGTATGCCATGATTGAGAGTAATTTGGTACTGGAACAAGGTACCCAGAGAAGGGCTGTGGTATCTCTACCTCTGGAGATTTTCAACACTCTCCTGAATGAGGCCCAGAACAACCCAACCTGTGAATCTGGCCGTGCTCTACGGAGAAGGTTGGACCATAATCTCAACTAATCTGAATCTTTCCGTGACATAAGATTGATGCGTTTTACTTACTTGGGCCTCAGGGCAGAACTTCAAAGAGCACAACAGCTAGAGTTTCATCCTCAGATTGCGTTGAGCTGGGAACTGTGCACAGTGTCTTTATTCAGCCTCATTTTTTCACTCATGGACTTTATCTTCATAGAATTGCTCAGGTTGGAAAAGACCTTAAAGGTCATCAAGTCCAACTGCAAGATTATCAAGTCCAACTGCAATTGGTTGGAAAATGCAAAATCATGTTTAAAGGCATGGTAGCTGAAATTTTATGGTGCATTTCTTTTATAGAGAAACATTACTTTGTGTTGTGTTAGCTCCCTTGTCTAAAAACACTTCTAGCATGTTTTTAAACATAATTATCAGGCTAAGAAAAGAATCATTGTATAATAAGGTATAATACCATGAAATGGAAAGTTTAGGGCAGATAACGGGGAAGCCTTTCAGTTGCAAGACTTCACAGGATAGAGCAGAATTAAGTCACTTAAAACTAGTCTCAGCAATGTCTCAAGACTAGCACCATATAGAAATATTTGAGATCCCTTGTCTGAAAGTTACTGACTCCTTGTAAGACCATTTAGAGAGGACAGAGCACATGTCAGTCTCTAATCTTTTTACATTCCAAGGATTTCTCCAGCAACACATCAAAATTACTTTATAAACAATAATTCATTTTGCATGTTTTGATGGGTTAACCTTGGCTGGCTGCCTGATGCCCACCACATCACTCTCTCACTCTCCCTCCTCACTAAGGCAGGGTGAGAAAATAAGATAAAAAAGCTCATGGGCTCGGGGGTTGAGCCGAGGACAAGAAGATTGCTCACCAATTACCATTAGAGGCAAAACAGACTTGACTCGGGGAAGATTGATTGAATTTATTGCCAACGAAAAATAGAGTAGGATAGTGGGAAGAAAACCCACCATAAGAACCTAAAAACACAACTGTCCACTGCCCCTCCTGCCCCCAAGCTCTTTCTTCTCAGGCTAACTGTAAGTCCTGATGTCCTGACTCTTCTACCTCCTCCTCACCCTGAGCACTGCAGAGGGGATAGGAATGGGGGCTGAGGCTGGTTCAGAACATTTCATCGCCTTCCTCCTCACACTATTCCCCTGCTCCAGCATGGGTTCCCTCCCACGAGGCACCATTATTCCTGCACTGATCCTGCTTGGGCTTCCCACTGGCTGCACTTCTCCAAGCACTGCTCCAACACAGCTCTGTACCACAGGGCCCACCCTTCAGGCACTGCTCCCCATGGCTCCCACAGGCAGTAGCTCCCCCAGCCCTCCTTCCCCACTGTGGGCCACTCTCCATGGGCTGCAGCTCTGGCCCAAGGTGCTCCTGCAGGGTTTCTCCAGGTGTGCATCCTTCATGCCTCATCCAGTACTGCACTGTGGGCTCCTCCATTACTGCAAGGAAGATCTGCTCCATGCAGCACATATGGGCTGCAGGGGGAAAACTTGCTCCTCCACGGCCTCTCCTGGGCTTCAGGAAGCTGCTGCTCTGCACCTGGAACACCTCCTGCCCTCTTCCTGCACTAGCCCTAATGTCTGCAGGGCTGCGTCTCTCACATTGTTCTCATTTGTCTCCCCCCATACGTTCTCTACCCTTTTTAAAGTATATTATCGGAGAGTTGCCATCAGTGTTGCTGAGGGGGGCTCAGCAGTGTTATACAGGTTCTGTTTTGAAGCTGCCTGGAACTTGCTGTGTCCAACACAGGGTAGCCCCATGTCTCTTTTCACAGAGACCTCCCTTGGACCCCCCATCTCTAACTACCAAAACCTTACTATGTATACCCAATACACATGCACTGGCCTAAACCTTACTCTTTCTTAGCAGAAGCAACTTCTGGGTAGCTAAAACCTCTGCAGGATGCTTTGTAGACATAACACCACAGGAAAAGTTTGATAGTGTTTGTTTCTGTTTCTTTATAAAATAGTCAAATGAGTAAAAAAACTTCATTTGGGTTGGGCTGCAAGGGTTAGATTGAAGCTGAAGCATGTTTAGCATATTTAAAATATTTGGTTAGATACACTCTCACGTAGGTAAAAAATCTTACTAGGAGGAAAGTCCAAGTGGGTTACCTAAATAACAACTGGACAGCAGTAATTGTATCAGAGAAAGAATATGGGCTGGTGGGCTTCAGCTGCTTTAAAAATGAAGCTACAAATACAAGCCCCCAAGTAACCTCTAATCACTTAAGGCAATGCAGCCACCTGACCAGAGGGACTACTGATCCAGGGGTTACTCATTTGGGTGATGGCTTTTTGTAACAGCCCAAATCACGTGTTTGCTTGGCTTTATAAATTCTCTGCTATGAGAGGTCAGATGTCACTGGGTCTTTATTAAGGCTGGAAGGGTAATATTTAGAGATCTAGTTGGGGACAGGCCATGAAGGCATAATGGTACCTTGTAGAGCCTTTATCGTTAGAGAATAAATTGAGAGGAGTTAGTGTTATTTTTAGCTTCAACTTTGAACAATTTTATCAACTATTTTTGGCGAACAGCTTGGGAAAGTGAGAAACTTCATTTTGCAAAATATGCAATGTTGTACTTGACCATGAAAATAATTTAATAAATCCTTAACCACTTGCGTAGATCACAAAGTATTTAAAGTGAGGAGGGGCTGCATTGAGAGAATGGTCATAAATCGTATAGCTAGAGAAGCTGACAGCTGCTGAGGACTGAGTTTGAACTTTTGCAGGAATAACTCTATGATCTATGAGAGAGAGTCTCTCTGTCTGACAGCTTCTCCATACTTATGCCAAGTAAGCTGATGAAATTTTCAAGAGGTTACCAGTCATGTGTGATGCACAGTTTACAGATATTTGTATTACTGAGCGAATCAGATCTGAGAACAAAGTGAAAGATAGCAGGTGTAGTCAGTGAAATGACAAATGATGAAGGTTATAAAGGACTTTGCATTATGAAGCAATCTCAGTGAAAAATGGTGTAGGAAATACAGGTTCCATGCATGCTGATGTATCAAGCTACCCACATCAGTCTCTCATTCAAATCATGAAACTGCTTACAACAATACTTTTTCTTTGATGAAGATAATATTACGTGTATGAGGCAAAATTTCATTTCTGTACTATCTGGAATATTTTCTGGTTAGTTTTTTGTTATATACTGTGATATGTGGAAAAATATTTAAGCCCAATGGGGTATCACTGTGTTGATACAGAACCTCATGAAAATGCAGTTGTAGCAGGAGGCAAGAAGAAGGACTGTTTATATTGTCTCACTCATAAAACTGCCAGACCAGCAATGGTATCAGACCTACTAGCAACTGTGTAGAACAACTCATGTGGTCTTTGTTTTGAAGAGGGAAGAGCTTTCATTTTCCTTTTAGAGGATGGTGAGTCCTGAAAGGTCTAGCAAAACTGGAAATATTACTGCTATCAGATCAACGGAAGACCTGATGTGGTCTGCTGTTGGCAACATTCAACCTGATGAGGTGTCCATGACCCTGAAAGTGGACATCTTACTGTCAAATCCTTAAATACATGAACTTTCAAATCAGAATAGTTACTGTTCTGTTGTATATTGAGAAGATTGTATCTCTGGTCTTGGCTTTAGTGATGTTCCTGCACAAGAGTAAATCTTAAGAGTTCTCCCTGGGAATGTTGACTTCTTTAAGTTCTGGTCATCCTGACCACTAATTATTTTCCTGAGACAGGCAAATGAGATAACCAGTGCAGCTGATAAAGAGCTCAGACGCTCACTGTATAATCTTGTCCTTGTGACTTGAATGCCTTCTCTTTCAGAAGAGAACACTTAAAAGTACTGTGATTGTATTTTTGCATACTACGTGAAGGAAGAACGCTGTTTATCTATGCAGATAATTGTCTTTACACATGTGAACAAATCAACAAGGCAGGAGTGTCTTCTGTTAAGCTTATTTCCAGTTATAGATTGTGAAAAGATGAGACCATCAATTTCTGTGTGAAAAAGTGTTTGTGTTTTGGCATCGATTCCTTATAAAAAGAAGTAGTAAGTATAATGAAAATTTATACTTAATAACCACACATCCCGTGTTGCTTGAGCATTCAATTTTTAGCTATGACTCTTTTATCACTAAAAAACACACAACTAGAAGACTGATAAAGAAACTTGCATGGATTTCTCTAAAAAAAGCTGCATACAGTCTTTTTGCTTTTAAAGAGACATCTAACTGAGAATAATTTTCACTTTCTGCCCGTGTAATTTGGTCGCATTTCAGGATGCGTTCTTGTCTTCCACTAGATTATGGAGGGGAGTCCAAGCCATCTAACGCAGGTCAATTCTTGCCCATTCCCACCAGATGTCAGTATGATATAGATAAAAACAGGCACCAGCACAGGAACAAACAGCTCAGCTCTGCAAAGCTTTTCTGCCAGCATTTATTAGTCATGGCAGTCATGTAAGGCACATTCATCTCTTCAGGCCCAGGATAACAGTGTCTACAAGGAACAGCCCTTACTCTGAGGGTGCTAGCACTCCCCCAGGATGCCAGAATAGCAAAGTGGAGTCCTTAATTTTGAGCTCAGGGCAGAGTCTGAAGTTTGGGGTGTTCAGTACTCGTGGCAGCTGACAGGGACGACGTTGCATTTGTTTATGAGCATCTTGAGGTTTTTTTTGGTCTTGCTATTTTCCATGATATATAATTGTGGCCAAAATCTAAGGGAAATAACCCTTCTGCTACTCCTCTCACCAGCACCCTATTGAAGTTTGTAATTCTAGACAAGTAATGACAGTTAATAGGAACATTTTGCCCTTACAATGCTTAAGTTCTCCAGCTTTTCCTATGGTATTCCAACATCTATTTTCCCTGTCTCATCTCTGAAATTAGCCTTAAAATAATCTGAAAATAAAGCTATAGCTATGTGAAAGCCACCCATTCTGTTTGGAAACTGTGCTTCTTTGAATACTGGGAGAAAGAAATCTTCTTGTGGAACTGTTTGCTTGTTTTTCATCCACCTTTTCTCCTTCATGGCAAACTGGGTCACTGAAAGCTCCTGAATCCTGCCTGCATGGGTGACAGCAATGCAACAAAAGGAAGATGCTCATAAAAAATAACAGGCCATTCTTTTCTGACATGAGAGAGGATTCCTGTCCAGAGTTGACTGTGCCTGGGATCAGAAGGTGGCTGTTTACTGTAAGAGATAAAAAGATTTTACTGCTTCCCTTTCAATCTTTATTTGTTTTTCCTCATGCTATGTAGAAATATGTCTGCTGTTCCCCATACTATTTTATTTTATCCATGTCTTTGTGCCTTGGATTCCTCCTTGTCCTGTGGGAGAGAAATCATGGATACAGGTGGAGATTAGTCACCTCACTCATATCAAGCTCCATTTGTCACTGTTTTAGTGAGGCAGAGTTGGAGAGGACCAGGCAAGATCTTAAAGTCCTGCTATCTCAGACAATTGTCTTATAGGTGTTGAATCAAGGCAAGCCCAGGGAATATTCATTCCATGCACTACAGACTCACATATTCCCCAGCAACCTGCAGCAATTGAGGAACTTTCCTGCAAAAGAGACAAAACCAGAGGTGGGAATTGACTCCCTTCAGATCAACCTTGTTAATACAGAGTCTGTTTCTTCTATAGTCCTAACTGAAGCTTGGTCCATCTCCCATAGACAGACTGGGTAAGGCAAGAACAGCATGGCATTGTTTGTATTGTGCAAACTCTGACATTCATTTTTCAAAATTACCGAGGAGTGTTGTGTAGCAGACTTTTTCTGTATGCCTCATTATACTTTTTTTGGCTAGTGTATTGCAGGCTGCCATATGGCTCAATATAAAAATCTCTATGGGTATCTGCTGTCTCTCATAATACATAAAGATATGTTAATTAACACTAATTAAATCCATCTAAAACATATATGAAACATTGCCTTACAAATTAGATAATTGAAGTATGTTGTCAAAGTCCTTACTTTTTGGCTGAATGCTAACTGTTCAAAGTTGACGCCTCATGAAGGCACCAATAATACTTTTCTACTCTGCACATGCTTATGATGTATGGATATTACTGGTGCAAGTGGGTTTTCCTTTGAAAGTACAGAAACGGGAATGTAAGAACATGTTGTTTTGAGCACTGCTGGAAAAACTAGTTGCAACACAATAGCATTTCCTGATGATGTTCTGAATGGGTGAATTTTTTTCTCAAGTGTTCAAGTTTGGATTCACAGTCTGAACCTGACCTATGCTGTAGCGGGGGTAAGTTTAGAACCTGAGTTAGGAAGTAGGAAACAGACGGTGGATTTGCTTACATGACTGTGTTTGGAAAGTTGTTCAGAATACTGTAAAGGCAAAAAGTATTGTCACAGGCAAAAACATCTCTACTCTCGGAATTTCACTTATCACTATTTAATATGATTCAGGCATTGAGAAGACGGGAAGACACTAAAACAAACACTAGGGAAACCCTTTCCTCCCCAGAATCAGCTTCAGATCAGTACCTCTCCTCCTCTCCTCCCTGTCTCCACTTTCCATTTTCCTTGTGCCTTCATGTAACAGTAAGTCCCTTCAAAAAGTACCTGTGAGGAGGCAATGGGCAGCACCAGAGGTGGGATCACCTTGCAGTGGTTTTTGTTTTTGTTTTTCTAACTCTCATTTCTTGCTTTTTTCTCTCCAGCTCTTTGCCTCTTACTGCTTTGGTGAGGGATCCTCTATGAGCTGCAGTCGTTTCAGAGATACTCTAGAATAACATATGCCTCAGGGAGGTCCCTGCACTGTAGTGGGTCACTCACAGCCATGTCCATTTGAGGTATCCCTGCTCCACTATGGCTCACCCATAGTTGCAGTCTCTCCAGGGTGTGCCTGCTCCAGTTATGATGGGCTCTCATCACTCAGAGGGAAACCTCCTCTGGGTAGCAGTGCCTACTTCTAGCAGGGCATCTCCACCTGTGTCCCCAGGAGCATCTTCCGTGTGAGCTCTTTCTTCTATTTCTCCAAATCTGCCTTTCTACATTTCTATACACAGGGCTCCTTTGATGTGTCCTCTTGTGTCTCCTGCCACCAGCACCTGCCACCATTTCTTCAACACGTCTGAGCAGAGGTGCCACGTGCTCCCCTGGCTGGTTAAAATTTTGCGGTGTGGGTTGTTTTCATCTGTTTCAGAGCTGTCTCAGTCTGTCTGTGTTCAGCCGAGGGCAGTTCATGGCCTCCTGCCACACAGGTCACCCCTGCAGTCCCCTCTGCCATGCCAGTTATGCCCAGTACAAGCATTCCAGTGGGGCATATGAAGAGTGTCCTATTTTACCCTCCAGGTCCCTGTAAAATATAGAAAGCTTTGTATACTCTCCTATCCAGAAAGAAATATTCAACACAACACAATTTTTTTTTCTATAAGATTTCTCCAGCATGTGTATTTTCTTTCAGATTACTTATTTATTTTAAGGAACAAAAGTGTTTGCTGACAGAGGCGTAAGACCTTTTATGGGCTAAAATAACAGCAATCTATCTCCTGCTGCAGCTCTCTGGCAGCTACTAAATCAATGACAATAAAACATCAATGGTTAACACTGTACAGTATTTTCTGAAAACAAACAAACAAACATAAAAGTGCTCCTTGTGCTTCTATAGTTCAGTAAAGAAGGGAACTCAGCCTATAACTTGGCATTTAGCATCACATTATGTAGAAAAACATGGCATATTCTTCTCAAACCAGCAGCATTGGAGTCAGATTCATAAAGAAATGCAGGGACTGAATAGCAAAATTCTCAATTTTGGTGAGTGATTTCCTCTTCAACCTTGAGAAATCACATTCAGCCTTTGGTGAAGCCATGGCTGCTGCTATTTTTTGTTTGCTAAAATGAGAATTGCATCAGTTTTTGATCACTTATTTGAGTGTCCCTGATAGAAGGCACTAAGAAAGTATTGATTATAGCAGTTTTATTATAAATGTTGGCTGGAGCAGAATTCAGTTTGTAGCTTTCCCACAGGAACAGGAGAGTCAGCATTGTGAGAGAACTTGCACAGGATGTAAAGTAACTTAGTTTTCTAGTTCAGTTGCTTACAGATAAAACCTTGTTTGGAACGAAATGATACAACCAAACAAGTGCTGTATGTTTTTCCTTGTAAAATTACTCAGTAATACATTTTGATGTGTGATAAATTTTTATGGTGTTCCTTAAAAGGAAAGAAAGTGCTAGTAAAACATTACATTTGTTTGGAATGCATTTTAAACAGAAAGAGTATTTATGCTTTAAAAGAAAAGTATGTGCATATTTTCTGAAATAACTCTGTAAGCACAAGATGTAACTGCCAGCAATGGGAGACATTCTTAGGTAAAGGCTCAGAATTAAAAATAACCATGTTGTTTACTTAGAAGAGAGAGCTGTAGCATGTGCTACAGAATTTGTTTATATTCAGAATACGCATTAATGGGGAGATGGGGAGTGAGGTACGCTAGCCATTGTGACTGCAGGAGCAAGAGCACTCATTAAAATTAGGTTTCATTTATTGTGGTCATCTTAATACAAAGCAAATGACAGAGATGTCAGTCAGCAGAAGGGTAGTCAGAGAGGCGGAAGGAATGTCCAGAGGTACTTGAGTCCACTCCTGTGAAGAGGATCATAGAATCACAGAATGACTTGCATTGAAAGGGGCCTCAAGGATTAAGCAGATCTATGCATTTTCAAGACAGATGCTTTTCTAACATGTTACTAGATACCCCTAGTGATAGAGGAAAGACAGCCTTACCAGGGAATGTACTCTATTTTGCTAGGCTTTTCAGTTAACTATTTTTCCTATTGTTTAATCCAACTCTCTTTCTGCAAAATAGCTTTTTTTCCAAGCTACTATTTTCATGAAGAAAAGATAATTCTCTTCCTCTCTGTGACAGCCTTCTATTTATTTGAAGATGAGTATGTCTTTACTGTTCCCTTTAGCCTGAATATCCCAGTTCTTTTAGCGTTTCCTCCCCTCTGGACTCTTTTCCAGTCCATACTTCCTTGGAGAGCAGTGCCCCAGCCTAGAACCAGCATGCCAGCTGTGTTCTTGTCAGTGCTGAGTAGAACAGGAGAATCAATTCATGTCTCAAAACCTTTATTTCTGTTTCAGTATCTCAGTATGACATTTGCCATTTTCACAACAATGTGATGCTGCTGACTCATGCTCAGTTTGTTATTGACTGTAACACCTACATCCTTCTTTGCAGAGCTGTTATCTAACCTGTTTCTTCCCATCCTGTATTTCTACAGTCTGTTGAGTGTAGAATATTGCAGTTGTACCTGTTGAACTTTATTCTTTTCTCCCATTTTCCTAGTGTGTAAATATAATTTTGCATCCTATTCCCATGTGCATTTTCTAGCCTTATTCTATAGTTGTAGTTATTAATGAAAACACTGAGCAAGACTGAATCTAGGGTATGCATATGTAGACAGTTCTTTCATGACTAGGCTTTACAACTTGGTTATGTAAATGGTATGTCAGACTATATAAAAAAATCTTATTAAAGTTACAGCAGAGGACATTGTTTGCCTACCCTATATTCACAGATCACCTCATTCTTTTATAGATAGAAAATGAATCGTTTTGAAATTAGAATCTTTTAGAAGGTTGCAAATATATTCATTTATTCCAGAATATTTATAGGGCTTGTATTTACAAAGACCAGTCTGCGGTTCCCTGTTTTTTCTGTTTTTCCTCTTTTCATGATGTACACTGCTTTGTCCCATTGAAGTCTGCCATCTCACCTGTCCTCCCCCTGTCCTCAAAGATGACTGTTAAGGTTCATGACAATTCTATAGACATCCTAGGATAAAATCCATCAGGCCAAGACTATTGCTATCTTTCCATCATAAAGAAAGATCCTCTGTTCTCTGTCATTACAAATGGTAAGAAGATAGTTACAGGGTACATGTTTGAGGTGAAGACTCAATGCAAAATGGGTACTAACCATAATGGTCTTTCCAGCATCACCTGTCAGTCACTTTACCTTCCTGTTAAATAGCAGAGTAACACTTTCCATGTTTATTATTGTGAACAAAGCTTTTTTCAGCCTCTCTCTTACTATTAACATATTTTTGGAATGATTCTTGTTTCCCTCTGCATTTCCTGCTCATTGCTTTCTCTTTTCTCCTTATGTACTAATGTTAATCTTTTATACTTGTTCTCGGTGATCTGAATTAGTTTCCATCTATTGTGTTCCTCTGTTTTACATCTGACATCAGTAAGAAGCTCATGATATATCTGAATTGGTCTATTATGCACGGTAGCAAAATGAAGCATAAACAGTTTCAGCGTTTAATAATTTTGCCCAAATTACTGCCATGCAATAAGTGTCAGTTTCAGAGAACTTTTAGTATTCATTACTTTGGGAAATTTGACAAGGTGAATGCTCAAGACTCACTTTTCTCACATTTTCTCTCACTGAAGAACAATAACAAATGCCTGTGGAAAAGTTCCTTGGCATGTTTAGAAGTAGGGTGACCTATAGTTTAGTCTTCTGCAGAGACAGACCCCTGCTAGTGCTCTGTGTCTAAAGAGAAACCAAATGTGCCATACACCATGTATCTTAATGTCCAGTCATTCCTAATTAAGACAACACAAGTGAATAACAATAACAGTAATACAATCCAAGAGCTGACTCAGTTTGTAGTTCAGCTTTAGATTCATATTTGAACTGCCAGGGTTCAATACAGTAAGATAATCTTCAATAATTTTACAGTAATTACAATCATCTGCATCGCCTACTGAGATGAGTATAGAGGCTTATTTAGCATCTCCTCGTATGTGAAAATGAAAGACAGAGATTAATGCATTTGTACTGAACATATTTGAGCATCAGTAAGTGGAAGTACATTGACAAGACAACTCTCTAAACGCAGTTAACTAGAGTAGGTCCCAATGATGCAGTCTTATCTTGTTCAAGAAATGTCATCTAGCATTATAACATGTGTTACCTGGAAACACAGTGTTTGATTATGTCAAGAGCCTTCAAGGGCCTAACACTTAGATAACCTAGAGATGGTTTGCCAGAAGAGATTTTGAGGGAAATCTAAGGTAAGTTAAGAGAACTCATTTGTACAATTTAAAATTAATGCAACTCATCAAAGTCATCTAAGAAAAATTCCTTTAAAATGAAAATAAAAATATGACCTCAGATGACTAATTTCATTAGTTTGACTAATGTTAGTTGAGGATTTTGAAGATTTAAAGCACCATATGAGGCTAAGTATTCTTTTAGACTGCTGCAGGGCTGGATAAATGATCTCACATTTCTCACTTGCCTACACTCCATGTTCCCACCCCCTCTGCTCACAATCTGGGTTTTGCTGCTCTCTCTGGCCTAATGTCTCAGTATGTTCTGACTCCTCCTTCGTAGTGCCAAGATGTACTGAGGATCTGCCTTGAAATAAAGGCAGAGACAGTTTCATGTTTACTTTGTATACGTTCTCAGACATTATGTAATTTCTACAGATTCTTACATATATGAAATGACACTTTTGTGGGAAAATGGAAATATGTATTAATTTTTAAGTTCAAAGTACATGCTATTGAACTGGGACCTGTGCTTGGAAGGTGCTTAGCACCTTAAGAAAAGACTGAGATAGTGCTTCGTGCAGAACAGGAGGTTTGTGGCAGAGGTTTTCTGGTCTTCCTGCGCATTGCTGCTAAATGAATAGGAGTGTGCTGCTTCATACCTCTTAGTAAGTTCTCATTCTAACAGAAAAGAAAACCTGCAAGGCCCCATAATTTGGCTAACTACTCAGGCCTAACAGTGAATCCTTGGAGACATTGTGAAGAGGCCTTCATTCTGCAGCAAACAGATTGGCACTGCAGTGATGATAATTGTAATTATCATGAGCATAATAAATAAATGGCAATGTATTTTGCTAGCTTTAGGAGCTTGAGTAATCTGGCAAACAGCTTGCTGCACTCAATCACACAATAATGATATTCGCTGCCAGCCCAGGAAGTTTACCTAGGGGCTGTGACTCATGTTTGTTTTGAAAGGCATGGCATTAAAGGCCTGTGAATTATGTCTGTTGAGAAGAACACTGATTTAAGTAATTACAAATGCAAAACTAAAACAGATCCACAAGGCGAAAAAATGCTAATTGATCACACTGTTCCACGCAATTTAAGTCTTCATTTGTCTTTATAAAAGTTTTTGCCACTGGGGTAGATTTCTTGGGATGAATTAATTTCTGATGCATTGGTACCATATGTCTGTCTGCACACGTATGTGACTTCCTGCCCTTGCTAGAGCAGGACAAGTTCCCCCATCACTTCCCTCCATGCCAGAATGTGCTGGGGTAAGAAAGTACTTGGTGGGCCCTGGGAAAGTGAGACACTGAGTGAAAAAGACCTGGTCAGCACCAGGAACCACTCATAAAAAAAATAAAATAAAAAACCTAATAATCCTCAGGGCTCATATTGGCTCGTGAAAGAGCCCTGGGGCTGGAGCACCAGGGGCTTTGCAAATGTTGCTCCAGTTGCAGAGCCTTGCTGAAGCCTCTCTCAGTGCACAACTGAGTGCTGTGTCACAGACCAGGCCAGCCACCAGTCCCACGTGTGAAACAGGAAAGAAAATTCATTTTTGTGTAGGAAATGTGTGAAGCGCTAACTGAGCTGCACTGGAGTACATAGGAAGATCCAGCATTGCATATTGCTATTAAATGCATAACACTCAAAGTACGCTTAGAAGCACTTCTGTGGAGCCATTTTCTACCAAGTTCTTCTGTTACAGAGGTAGATTTTGTCATCAGAACCACACATTGCTTCCTACAGTGTACCTTTACTCCCACCTTTGCTTCCATACAGAAACCTTTATTTCCAACAAAACCCATAGCCATGCCAGTTTAATTGTGACAAACTTGGTGGTTCTGGTCACAGTCACAAGCCAATTTTCTATGCTTCATCACCAAAGTACTTACAGCAACAGCAGTCTTACAGCCTGGCATGAGGGATTTTCTCCAAAATCACAGAACTCTGTGGTATAAAAGGGGTTCCATTTGTGGTCTGATCATGTCTCATCATGCGTAATGGATGGAGCAGGTGTTTGAGGCTCAGGCCTTTCACTACTGCAGACCTTTCAGACATGCAAATCTTCCGGGCTTACCTGCTCAGCATAAAGGATCTTCTGTACTGAACTCTGTAATTCATAAAACATACAGCCTCTTATCTGTGAAGTTCTAATGCTTTACAATGAGCAGGAGGAGGAAAATAGTCAAGGGACTGGAGCACCCCTCCTGTAAAGAGAGGTTGAGAGAGCTGAGGCTGCTCAGCATGGAGATGAGGAGGCTCCAGGGGGATCGTATCAATGTATATAAAACCTAGAAGAGAGGGTGTAAAGAAGACAGAGCTATGCTATTTTTGGTGGTGCTGAGTGCCATGGCAAGAAACAATGGGCACAAACTGGAACACAAGAGGCACTGACCATCAGGAAGCATTTATGTGCTGTACAAGTGACAGAGCACTGGAACAGGTTGCCCACAGAGTCTGTGGAGTCTCCTCCTTGGAGATCTCTACTATTAGTCCTGTCTCTATGCTTGTCAGTTATCATGTGTATGTTTCTAGCCATCTTTAAAGGCCATGAGAATTGCCATTAATTCCAATGCTTTTCAGCCTTTTGGGACTACTGTCTACTGTCTTACTTTCACTGTAGCATTGTGGTGGCTCTGAGGAAGTCACTATGTAAGCCTGGATCTGGGAAGCGCTGAGGCTTGCCCTGACCTGCTGCTTGTGCAGGCAAAATGTCATGGCAGGTAAACTGATTTCTGGGAGTGTAGAGGTGAGGTGTTAAGCAGACATTAAACATACATGTATTCTTGTCTAAGAAATTACCGAAGTACGTGTTCTTCTTCAAAGAGGTAAGCTAATACAGCAGTGTTTTCTCAAGTTGTTTATATCACCTTAGGCAACTTCATCAGCTACTAGCAAACAAAATGTCTCCTCTGTGCTCGGAGGACTCTCAGGGCCGATGTTCTGCCATTTTCATGCTGTAACAGATACATGAGCTGCACTAAAATAAGATGCGCAACCTGAAAACACATTCGTATCACAGATGTCAGTTAGTCAAATATTATGAACTGTACCTTAAGAGGAATGCTTTAAAAAGGCTCTGATAACCAAGAGATAAAATGTAATTTTGAGTCTTTTTTTCCTTTAAAAATTGCTCCCTGTAATGTAGTTATAGGCCACTGAAAAATTTAATTTCACTTTTGTTTCTGATCCTGCAAACAATTGGGTAAGCGCTTGCTTAGCAGCTTTGCTAAATGGGCCAGAGCAAAGAATAAATTATAGCTTCAATCATTGCTTGTGTGCTGAACTGCAGGTTTCAGCAGCATGCTCCCTGGGACTGCAGCAGGCGAGTTGTCATGGCAGCGTGATGCTCTGTGCATGGGCTCTCTGCAGCAGGTTCTCCTCCTTGCTCTGTGCACCTTCACTTTATGCCATGCCATCCAGCATGTCTGGGGTTCAAGTGGTAAGGCTGCTTAATACATATCTTTGCTGGGAGATTTATTTTTTATCCTCAAACCTCATTACCTCTGCCAGCCTTCCAGTTTCTCACTTTAGTGTTGTTTAGAGTCATTGGCAACCTTTGCTATTGCCAAGCTTTTACTCAAGATGAGTCAGGCTAAAACAGGCATGGAAGAGTAATATCTAAGGCTTAGAAAAATAAGTTAAAAATCTTTTGCATTTGCCTTCTGTCTTCTGAGTTATTAACAGCACATTTGTTAGGCATTTCTCTGCAAACTTGGAGGCAAGAAATCATTTTAAAAAAAACAAGTAAGTTGAGGTAGTGATATGGTTGCTTGCCTCCAGGACTTGAGACATGAAGGAAAATACCACAGCTAACCTGAAAAAGCTAGAAACTACTGCTGCTGCTGTGTGTCCCTATATGTTAGTTGCAGCTCTACATAGTAGCTCTGGCATTGTCAGCAGCCTTCTAGCAAGGAGGGCACCCTCTGCCAGGAGCACGGTGGCATCGTTTCAGCTGTGTGGCCTCTTCTTCTGCATCTGTCCCATCATTTCTTGAGGTCTGTTTCTCAGAAATTTGCTTGCATTTTTTCGGTTGTTCTCACAATATAGTATAATTATTTTTCTACTGCATTTAGAACAATTAAACTGGTTTAATATCTCCTGACAGCACTAAATAGAAAATTTTCAGTATTTAGTATGTGTGGCCCTTCCATTTATAGATCTGTCAGGGAGGCTGGCCTGAAAATATGGGGACATGTTGGGAGCATGATATGTTATCACTGTGTATCATTCGTTTCTAATCTTCATTATGCATATTGTATTATATATATAGTGCATCCTATTCATGATGACTGTAAACATTTAATAAAACATACTTAAGATGTTTTAAGGTTGCATGTGGTAAGTGTTGCAGTAGCGGTAACCACTGAAGTTTCACACGGCAATAATGAATCATCTCGCATAACCAAAGGACGCTATGTGCTTGAGTATGGTGAATGTGAAGTAATATGTACTAAAAGCAGTAGTTCAAAAATACATTTCTAGTTTGTAGGATGGTAGTTCAATAATAATCTCTTCTACCATCAATGGGATATGTTTTGAGTCACAGTTCCATTATGGAAACTGCCTATTTCTCTGTCAAAGGCTTGACTCTAAAGATTCACTGTTGATCCCCGTGAAAAACAGGCGATTGGATTTTACTCTCATTATCCTGCCTATAGTTGTACTGAAGCGTGCTTTAAAAATATGATTCTGGGAAAGGAGAAGGGAAAAAGTATGAAGATTAAAATATGCCTTAAGCGTTAGAAATCAGGAGACTCCTTGGGCAGCCAGCTTGCCAGTATCTGCCTCTGGCACAGTTGATGCTAGCCAGTGTCAGAGCCACGGGGCCAAAACAGTGGGGCTTTGGAACTCATCAAATATGGCATTTCCTTTTTGCAAAAGGATTATCAGAGGCAGAAAGCAACCTGTGAGGGATTTGGGTAAATAAAACTTAGATTGGAAAGTGTGCAAATAGGACAAGTGGCCAGAGAAGTAAATAAATCCCTTCCCCAGTCCAATCTTTAAGGAGGACAACTTTTCACAACCTGCTTGTGTGAAGAAAAAGGCCTATGTTCATGAAAAAAAAGAAGGAGCTGGAGTCTATTACGAGATGCAGATCCAAGCATTTGGTTGTTTCCTTTACTATGGTAAAATTGTTTTGGGAATTTAAGGGCTTGTTTCTCCTTTTGGAAACAATGTTATTCCTTTGCAAGAGATAAAGGACAATCAGTGCATTTCAGTTTTTGAAAGAACTTTTGTAAGAGGGATTTTTTTCCCCTTATCCATTTCCTCACCCAGGCAAGAATGACAGAATTTTCATCCTAATTAGAATCATAGAATTATTAAGGCTGGAAAAGACCACTAAGATCATCTGGTTGAACCACCAGCCCATCCCCACCATGCCCAATAATCATGTCCCTCAGTGCCACATCTCCATGGTTCTTGAACACCTCCAGGGACGGTGACTGCACCACAGGAAAGTGCAGAGCGATTCGCTTACATTCTAACAGCTTGCTTTTTTTCCCAGGAATTAAACATCAGCTACTAAGGAATAATGTTTTAAATTCTTCAGGACTGGATAACTCTCACCCAAATGTGTTACACAAAATGGGTGAAGCTTTGCATGAAAATTTGTTCTTGACTTTTAGCATTAAAGTTGCAAATTACTGGAAGAAATTAGTGATAGGTTAATTTTTAGAAATACTAATTGGTATAACCCCTGAAATTTTAAACAGGTTAATGTAACATTGTCTCCAGTAAAACTCCTGAAAAACCTTTTTTCCTCCCTGGGGTGGGGCAAAAATTAAGCTTGTGTTAAGGTTGCATGATGATGTCATTTGACATTTCTCTCATTAAGCATTCCATAAGGATTCTATGATTCTATTCTAACTTCACAGTTTTTACTAAAGCAAAGAGTAATTGTTGGTATGATTTGCTCTGATTTCTCAGAGGTTTCTGAATGGCTCAGGCCTGCCCCTTTGATAAAAGAAAAATCAAGACAGTTAGAAAGGCAGCAATAAGGTGGGCTAAAATCAGCCTTACTAATGGACCATGAGAGCAATGCAGATAATGAGGGTGTTAATGTAAGTTTTCTCCAGGAATCTGTTCTAGGTTCAGTGTTATTTAATATCTTTGAAGCTAATAACAGTAAACCCCAGGTGATAACACAGAAATAAATAGAAAGGGGAATTTGTTAGTGGTACAGGCTCACCTTGATCTTTTGAGGAGGTGGGTTCATCTGGACAACATGCATTTTACTAATGTGACATGCCAGGGCATCCATCCAGGGACAAAGAAATGAGGTCTCACTTATCAGACGGGGCAGCGTGTTTCAGAGGCAGCAGATCTGTGCAGGAGGTGGAGGCAATAACAGGTAATCAATCAAGCATGAGCACCAGTGCAGCAGTATAGCTAAAGAGCAATGAAAAAGGAGGCAGGGGGCAGTACTCCTGATTATTAGCAAGATCACTCTGGGAATACCATCTGTTCGGGTGTCAACACTTTAACAAAAGGATGGTGACAAGTGAGAGCCAATGAACCACGTGAGGTCTGCAGAATTTGCCTTAGCAGAGAGAAAGTTGCAGCTCTCAAATATTAGTCAAGATAATAAAAATTGCATTAAAATATTAGATGGTTTAATCTGTCAAAAGATGGCTATGTAAAATGGTCTGAAGTTTCAAAGATACTGAATACTTGCAGCTGCTGTTGGCACAAACAAGATTTGTGAGTGCTTAGGATCTCTCAGACCATATTTGCTTAGGAGCTTAGCCATGAAATCAGGAACGTGAATTTTAGTGACTGGTTGTGAAATTCTCATTTGGAATCAAGAAAGCTGTTCTCATCTCATACCTTGAAGCCACATCTCCTTCCCAACCCAGATTCTGTCTCCCTTTGTGACTCAGCTGAAAGAAAGGCATCTCGCTAGGTACAAGGCTCCTGAAAGCCTTAGCTGCATGTGCCTCTAGATCTATTAGACAGGACTTGTTTTTCTCAAAAAGCCAAGCCTCAGTTCCAGCTGAGCAGTCTGCTTTCTTGTCAATCTTCCAGTCTGATCTGACTGACGGTACTGCAGACTTTTCTCCCTGCTCTTCCCAGGCCTACAGTTTTAATCAGAATATTCCTCTTTTTGGAAAATGGTTATTTGGATAGGCATTACAAGGTACCATCTCTGAGATAACCTTTGTCAGAGTATTAAGTTATTTAATGTCAGTATAACAAACATATATATTTCCTCTTCTCCTAACGCTAAGCAAACCAGGCAAGGAAAGATACATGTTTTTAGGTATATTTGACGTAGGAGTTCAGTACTGCTTTATGATCTTTCCTTCAGTTACATTTACCAGTATCTATTCAGGGATCTGTACGGAAATACTCTGAGTACATTGGCATGTTCTTTTGAATTTCTCACACTGAATTCTTTGAAGAAAATGCATCACAGAAATATTTCAGGTGTCATGCTGCCCATGAGTCACGTAGAATGCTCCTGCTCCAGTAACATTTTCTTCTGAACAGTATTTTTCCTGCAATCTGGGACCATGAGTGATTTTCAGAGTTCCTGGTAGCAGAGCTTCTGCTCCTACAGCACTGCTCCTGGCAGCAGAAGCACACACTGAGCTCTCCCATGCCACTGTCATGCAGGTGAGCTGCTGCTTCTGCACACAGCCTTGTGAAACCTTCTGGGCTAAGAAGCAGGCCAGTGGTAGTGCAAGGGCTGTGCCCTGCAGCAAAACATATTTTCCTGCTCTGTGCAGCTGGAAGTACAAGAAAGGTGAGCACTAAAACTATCCTAGCTGCTTTTTTGTGAGTAGAATCATAGAATGGTTTGGGTTGGAAGGGACCTCAAAGCCCACCCACCCCAGCCCCTGCCGTGGGCAGGGCTGCCCCCCACCAGCTCAGGCTGCCCAGGGCCCCATCCAACCTGGCTTTGAGCACCTCCAAGGATGGGGCACCACAGCTTCTATGGGCAGCTGTGCCAGCACCAGTAGAGTCAGATCCAGCCATGCTGGGAGGAATTAAGCCACACAGTGGAGAAGCTGTAAGATATGTGACCCACTGGGGCCACTGTCACTGCAGTGTCATATCTGACGCCTGACGGTCCCCTTAGTTGAGACACACTGAGAAAAAAACAACAGAAATGAAGGAAGATTGCTAACAAGCTGCTTGAAGGCAAGGAAGGCAATTACTGATGAAAGCGAATGAATACTTGGTGGCAGGTCTGTAAAAGGGGAAAAGAAGTCTTAGAGACCAAAAATAAGATGTGATCCCAGCTTAGATAGTAATCTTGGAAGGTTTTATTATTTTCCTTCATAAACGACTTCTTGGAGAAAACGACTTGTTTTCATGCAGATTTTCATTTCATTCAAGAGGCTGGAGATTTCCCTAGAACTTTACAAGAAGGAAACACTTACCTGCTAAGGTGAGGTGCTGGCACAGCTGCCCAGAGAAGCTGCAGTGCCCCATCCCTGGAGGCGCTCAAGGCCAGGCTGGATGAGGCCCTGGGTGGCCTGAGCTGGTGGGGGGCAGCCCTGCCCACGGCAGGGGTTGGGGTGGGTGGGTTCTGAGGTCCCTTCCAATCCAAACCATTCTGTGATTCTATGATTCTACAGTCTCCAACAACTACCACCAGTGGGGAGGGAGGAATACTGCTGCAAGAAGTTCAGGCAACACAGCAGGGGCTGTAATGTGGTCGGAGTGGAGCTTAAATCCAAAGAAGTCAAGAGGAGGAGGAGTGAGGACTGGGGTTGCATCTGTGGAAGTAAATGCTTCAGTTTTAAGTTCTAGGATAGTTCCTTTGTTCGTTCCTTTGTTCATTCCTTCCTTCGTTTGTGTGTTCCTTCTTTCCTTCCTTCACAGTACCGGGTAAAGGTATGCAGTTGAGGCAATCACCGTGAAGACTTGAGAAACTACTGATTCAGCACCGTAATGTTTAGGTAAATGCTACAACACTTATTTAAAAGAGAAAAGCCAGACACTTTCTGCTCTGTGACTCACTAATCACTGTCTGTGCTGTAGAGCCTGGAGTACAAATTCCTTTTGTCATGAAAATGCTTGCTCCTTTGATCCCCACAACATCATTAAACAGTTCTAAAGAGAAAGTAAATCTTTTGGCACGCTTTGCAAAATAAGCGTTTCAGGATTCAGACACATGTGGGTGTGTTTGTGATGCTGGGGAGATTGATACTGATACAGTTTTTAGCAGTGGGTGCAGACCGTGTGTTGCATTGCTGAAGGAAAGAGAGAGACATTTTCCACCTACATTTCCAAAGCAATTATGTAGAAAATTGAAATGCACCAGGTAACCATGCAGAGCTGTAACACAAAGTCTGCTGCTGCAAATCAAATGCTATTTTGTCCATCTACATGGCAGCTATACATGTAAACCTGCCCAGGGAGGTGGTGGACTCACCATCCCTGGAGGTGTTCCAGAGCTGTGTGAATGTGGCACGGAGGGACATGGGCAGTGGGCATGGTGTGATGGGCTGGTGGTTGGACTAGGTGATCTTAGAGGTCTTTTCCAGCCTTAATGATCCTATGATTCTATTCTATGGTTCTATGGTATGTACCCATCAGCATACTATGCAGAGCAGTTTTGAAGAATTTCCTGTTTTTTCTCATAACTGAGGCAAAATACATAGCTGGTCTTTCTGGAGAGCCTGATGCTTTTATGGGTATCACTAGCTTTTTACAATAACAAACAAAGGCTTCAAACTGGTGGAGCATAAGCTTCACATTGTGCCCTATCTTCATGGGGACCTGATGCAGGCACAGTGCATAGTGTACCTGTTTCTTCCTTTATCAGAACAGATGTGCGTGTGAGTTTGTGAATCACTTTCTCAGCTGCTTCAATACCTGGCAATGGTAGTCTCTTCTGTCCCTGTGGACATCTGCTGAGCGCCTGGGTCTTCTGCTTTGCAACTGGTAATCTGAAGGGAAGGGGAGGAATAGTTATTGCTAACAATTTCACCAGAGGTTCTGTAGTATTTATGTAGCAACTTCACAAGGCTTTAGCTAAAATGGGAAAAGCTTATGAGCTTACTGAAAGAATAATGTAAAGCTAAACCATTCAAAGAAGCACAACTGTTTAGAAGTGTAGGAACAGCATTTTCATGCCACATAGCTCTCTATGTGAAATAAGTTTATATCCTTCCAACATACCATCTGGCAGCAAACAGTAGATTGGTTTGCATCCTGCCTGTGATCTTGCAAGAAAAATTAAATCATATATTAAAAAATGCACTTTTAAAATGCAACATTTTCAATAATGTTCAGTGGAACTAATGGTTTTAGAAGTCTTTCCAGTTATCTGTTGGAAAACGTCTGCATAAAAAAGTATCTGCTCTCAATTGTGATGTGCATATGAGGGATTTATGTCATACTCAGAAATGCTGTTGTTTGTGCGCATATGCACCCACTGAATGTTGAGAACATCCAAATCTGTATTTGTGTCTGAGCCACTAAAGTGGGAGGAATTGGATTATGGGGTTTGAATTGGTATGGGCTACCCATAGTGTGTGCAAATGGTTGTTTGTTTGGGAGAAAAATGGAGCAAGTCTGCTGTTTTTGGAAGTTAGAGAAGTCCATGACTGGTTGCAGCGTGATACAATCAGTGGAAGTTCATGTGCCAAGGGCACCCCAGAATTGCCTTCCCTCTCTGACATGAATACCCTTACATTTTGAGGGAGAATTATGAATGTATGGTAAGGCATATCTCCAATTCAAAGCATCTTCCTTCCTAGTATTGGGGTAGTTAAAGGAATACACTGGGCTAAATTCAAACCCAGCAAAAGGAAGTAATAATAATTTGTTTAAATTTTTCAGGAAATCAGGCAAAAATCTTTTATATCATTGGATCATGTATCTCGAGGAAGATAAGATCAAATACATGCTAATATATCTGTCCTTATTAGGTTTAATACGAGGAAATTAGACTGCCCACTGGATGCATAATGAAATGATTAGATAGAACCTTCTATCTAGCTGTATACACAGGGTTGCAGAGATTTGATTAGGTTTTATGAAAAATAACAATGGAGGCTTAGCTTTATAAGAAGGATGGATTAAAATAATTCATGGAGAAATCGTTGTAATTAAAAACACTCTAACTAGTATCCTGAGTCTATTTGTCTTCTTCCATTAAGGGCACATCTTCAAGTTTTTGTTAATATTCTCTGTGCCTCACCCTGCCTGTGTCTAGGAACTCTTTCATTTGTCAGTCCATGTAAATTTAAATTCCAGGCTCCTGATCAGTGTTTTGAATCACAAGGATATTGAGTAAGTATATAATTCTTAGCTTAGATGCTGAACATCTGTTGCCATTTGTGTCCAATATGTAATTACAGCAGGGGGAGCTGGACAATCGGAGATTAAAAGGATGCTGCTTAATCTTCCACCACATGTTTCCACTTAAAAAGAATAACACACTAGAGAAATCTCATTGCAGCTCATGGTATATCTGCTTCTCCCCCTATTCTTGCTCCGTAGATAAGGCTTCATTTGGTTTCTTTTTGAAATCACCAAAGTCCTCGTGTTTGGACCTGAGAATGCATTTACTTAGGCCTTGTGCAGCCTGTGTGTTAGGCCGTGTTCTGAAGGTCTCCATTCCTGTTCATTTTCCCAAATGAAAAACTGTAGTTTTCTATTCACCTGTGTATATACATGTATTTCTGTGGAGTAATTTTTAACAAGAGAGAACCAACCATTTGGGGAAAATGGGCTCTAGCATCAGCAGAGCCAGGACAGAAAGCTTGGATGTGGCTGCCTCTTGAGACCGCTAATGCAATGTTGCCTCAGCTTCTGTGGTTAGGGCACCAAATGTGCCTATCAAGGAGACCATGATGTAGTTTTCCCTTTTCAGAAGATGTGACTGTAGAGCTTCCAGCAGGACTGCTCATGTACATTTATAGGAGATGGAGAAGGAGCAGCTGTGGTGCATTGAGGACAAGCTTCGGGGAAGGAGCAGAAGGCCAGCAGTTGAGCAGCTGTCAAGATGGCAGAGTATGCTTTGTCTTACTGCAAAACAATGTTATCCATGTCCTTTTTAATTACATTTACTCAGGGGTGTACATAAGAGCTGTTCCATCACATTGAGGTCCAAGAAGGGACTGGAAGGGAAAAAATGGGCACTATATGGAGCAAGAAGTGATCTTGCAGTGGTGGGCAACACAACAGGGAAGGGTCACAGCAGTGTTTGCCTCAGGAAATTCCTCTGCAAGTGACTTTTCACCAAAGTGTGGAAATGTATATTGAGCACAACTACATCAGAGTCGTGGCCTCTGTCACATATATATCCCATTAGATAGGTTACGGAGAATCATGCTAGCTCAGTGAAGTAGTGCTCTGAGCGTTTTCTGGGTACCTGATTGTGCATCAAAATACTGCAACAGCTCACTCATAGTAAGGAGATTTGATAGCAGTGCTATTGGAATATTCAGCTCCTTCTAAGGAAGAAAGCTGGAGGTAGGTTTGCTTAATCCATGGGTTGTAAAGCCTCCTCATGATCCTTTTTTTCTTCCTGAAAATTGACTGTGGCTATGTGCTGCTGTCTGCTCAGCACAGTGTGCCCTTTTCCTGTGCTCTCCTCACAATGAGCCATTTTCCTGCCCATCCCTCTTTCTACAAGTGTGAATGTAGTCTTCACATCTGTACAGAGGACCTGCACAACCACCTTCAGCAGCATGTCACCCTTGGGCAGTCCAGTAGGGAGTTTTCAGGGGTTGAAATGGAAAAACTGGTGTACATGAAGTTCAGATTTGTGCCCTAGTGCTTTAGTGAGGGGCCTATCAGAAAAGCTTTTCCACATTAGCTAAATGTCCTACATTTTCCATGTGAGGTAAACACCAGAGCCTTCAAAAAACATGACCTCAAGGCCCTGGCCAGATAGGCCTATGCATGGTGAACAACTCTGTCTTGAATCGTTTGCTGTTTCCAGTGAGAAGGTACGTGGAACAGCAAAATGTAGGCATTGAACTGAAGACGACAGATTATTTACCAAATGTGTATGGGTGTGCGAATATGTCTCTCTGAAGTTTTTGTGCCACCTAAATGCCAGTGACTCTTTAGTACCATTTTACTACATTTGTGAACTTTGTAGAGCTTTTGAACCACTCAAAGCAAGAGGTGGGAAGGTAAGAGACATCCATTTCATAGCCTGCACAGGTTTCCATGCAGCTGGCATAGCCCATTTTCAGCCAATGTTAAATTTGCATCCACGGTTAATATTGGGGGGAAAAAAAAGTATTGCAACATTATTGTTTCCTTGTTTTCCTGGTGATTCACCTCTGGATTCCTTTTTTCTTTATAGGTCTATTTTTCTGTAAATCTTCAACCCACCAAATTCTACCAAATTTGATTGTCTCAAAAACATTTTTCTATAAGTTTTCATTTTTTCAGGGAGACTGTATGATACATTTTTCAATTTTCTATTATGACCTTGGAAAATCATGTCAGAAGAAACATTTATATTCATCATATTATAATTTAATTATGCATTAAAGAGTTTCAGAAACCATATCAGTCTGTGCACCAAAATAATGGAACAATCATTTTTGCAAAGCTTTGCTGGGTTTTGTCAAGGTATGTTTCCTGGACTAGTATGTACCACTGCTTTATTTTGGATATGCATGAAATCCTCACTGATGTGGTTTCTTGGATCACACTAACTCTTCCTATATATAAACACATGATATCATCCCATGGATATGATTTGATATACTTTCCTCAAACCACTGAAGAAAAAGTGGTGACTAAAATGCATGCATTTAAAGAGCAAAAGGTGCTGTGGTATCTGGACTGCATTTTCTACTTCGCTTTAAATTAAAGATCTGCTTCATTCAGTGATACGTATTTTAGTGATGTTAGTGATTTGCATTGCAGCATCATACTCATATTCTTTTGGTAATTCTGACCTGAATAAATCCTTTCAATGGAAGATCATAGGAAAAAACAAGTTTATCCTCTTTCAATAACACATTAGAAATGAAGTTCTAGGTTCCCATCAATATATCCCTCACTAGGTGCTGGCCTGATTTTGGCTTATTTAATGTTGTGTGGAGGCTTTGTGGGCATAGCTGGTCAGGAACATGGAGCTTTTCTGTGTTGCCACCACCTTGAGGCTGTTCTGTGGAGGGGGTCTAAATGTTGCACAGGCATGCTATTTCTCAAATGGTGCAGCCTGTTTCAGCAGCAAATTATGCTTTATTTTTCTGGTTTCTTAATGAAGAATGCTTTGTCTGCCATTCCTTCCTCCTAACCGCCCCTTTAGAAAATGATTGCAAATTCTTGCAGAATGATTACAATGACAACACCAGGAAGCCTCCAGCTCTGCAAGAAAATGATTGATGGTCAGCGGTCAACACCTGCATATTGTGTTTCTGTTGAAATGAATTCATTTAATCTCAGGGGCATTTACTTCATCTAAACTGCATTTTGCAAACTTGCATACACTGCTCAAGTTAAAGTGAAGTAGTATTTTAACAGTATCCATTTCTGGGGAATAGTGTGTATTACTGGACCTGTCTTAAAAGTAAACATCTGCAAATTTGCTGAAGAAGAGAGATACTCCCAAAGTCCTGTTCCTTAAAATGCAGGTAAAAATAGCCAAGCTCTTCCCTCACAGACATCACTTAATTTGTTCATCCTCAATGAAAGCATTTCAGGGGCTGCAGAAACTGCAGTTTGGTTCTCTTTAGAGAAGAGAATTTTATCTCCTGCCTCATTAGCTTGCTTCTAAGTTCATATTTTTTCCTGTGCCGGTCAATGTTTGCAAAGCTTCCAGTCTCAGAAAATCCTTAAAACTTGTTTTGCTGAACCATGGCCATTTTAGTGCGCTTTTCCATTGACACCAACAGGCTCAGCGTCAGGCCAATAATGGCTATTTGTCAGTGTATCCATGAATTATATTGACCTGTATCATGCCAAATTTCATCAGTGTGTTTGCAGTTCCTAAGCTTTTTGGCACAGTAAGAATGTTATATAGTTGGAACTGCTCGGAAATTGCACAGCTTTGTAGTGCTGGGCAAATAATAATACTATTTTCTATCTGCTAATGGAAGACATGAAGTTCTTTTAGTGAATCTATATGCTGCTATTCTGATGGGGGCATTTGTCTCCCCCCCTCCCACCCAACAAAATGGATTTTCTGACATTTCTGTGACCTCTTAGAGAAAGAATTAGGTGCACCAGTTACCAAGCAACAGAAAGTCAGGCAACACACTTTCAAAGCGCTCTAATTGCCCATAATGGTAAGAGCAGCATCCACGTTCACAAAAGCTTCATAGACTTGATACCTATTCTGCTGTAGGAACTCATTTACCTTTTATTATCGGTACGGTGTTAAGCTGTAATCACCAGAAGGAGGAGACGTACGTTTGAAGGGTCTGTGAGACTTGGACCTGCTCTGCGTATAGAGGGCCGTAAGGAACAATTGTCATTTTCACAATTCATACCTCACATTTTGTTTATCCAGGATATTTTAAGCTCTTAACTCACAAGAGGGAAGGCACGTTCATCTCTACAATACTGAAATCAAAGTGAATGTGAAAAAATAACTCACAAAGCATTTCAAAGATTTAAATGAGAGACCAAAGGAAGTCTTAAAAGGACAATGCATTCTGACGACTTATCCTCTAAGGTTTTAAAATGACATGTTTCTTGAGTCACAGAATGAAATCTTAATGGAGGGAAGAGAAATACATAGGTGACTATTTGACAGATTTAGTTTTTTCCCCCAGCTTGTACCTGCCTGGATGTGAGGACTTGAACTGTTCTCTTCATGCACAGCACATCTGGGCCGCTCCTCCTTGCCATCAAAGGCCAAAATAATCTCCCTCACTCTTCACTACTCACTTTCCTCAGGGGGTTTATGAAATGTTTTGATTCACGTGCCACATGGCCTTTCATGGAGACTACCATCATAAAGGGACAGTCCTAATCTTTACCTTTCATTTTTACCTTGTTTCCTGCAAAAGATCATAAAATCACATAATCATAGAATTGCTTGAGTTGGAAGGGACCCCTAAAGGCCATCTGGTCCAAATCCCCTGCAATGAACACCTACTGCTACATCAGGTTGCTCAGAACCCCTCCAGTGTGACCTTGAGTGCTTCCAGGAAAGGGGCATCCACTACCTCTCCGGGCAACCTGTGCCAGTGCCTCCCCACCCTTATTGTAACAAACTTTCTCCATATATCCCATCTAATTCTCTCCACAAAATAGCAACTTATATCCCTCCCTCTCCATGTTTCAGCAGTGCCCGTCCCTTGCCATTCCCCTCTCCCTTCTGAAAACGGTGTTTCTGTGTGTCCCGCACCATGGCAGAGATTTCTGGAACGGCATTTTGTCTTCCTTCAGCCATTTGTACTTGGTAACACCTTGATCCTGGCCTTTAAGCCCCCTGCTTGCTGACCTGTTTACTTCAGATGGAGTAAAGGCGGCTTCAACAGGGAGACAAATCCCCCCTGCAAGCAGTGGCAAGTGAGGTTTGTGGGCCTGGTAGGGTGCCAGGATGCTTCTTTTACCCCTCAGTCCCTGCAGAAAATCGAAGGAACCCCAAGAAGGGAAGAGAAAGACCTCTAGTTCCACCACTTGCATAGAAGTGCACTCTAATTCAGAAGCGAGCACCTATTGCCAGGGTTTGGTTGGCTCACTCAGGTGACAAGAACCTTTCTGCAAGGCACACAGATCCCACCCCAGCAGGGATTTGGATCAGGCTCACTTATTTTCAAGCATACAGATGTGTTTCTTTAGAAGAAAGTAAAGCTCTAGGGTTTCACTCTCATGTCATTTATGCCAAGATTGACTCTGATGAAGACATTATGTTGGCATATGTAAAGGCATGGACCAGAAACCAAGTATTTTGCTGAAGTCTCAAAGTGAAGCACACTCTAAACTTAGCATGGCATTCTGAGTAAGGACGTGCCTTACACGCGAGCTGTTTCTCTAATACTTTTTTCTTTTTTTTCCCTCCCTGCTTCTGCCCTCTCACCAGAAATGAAGTTTAATGGAGAGGTATCATACAGTGGAGGTGAAACAGCTAGCGGCTCAGTCGTGCACTCTGTCAAATGCCATAGCTCCAGTCCAGCAAAGCCCTTAGGCATATGACTGCTTTCAGAGTCTCACAAAATGATACAATACTTCAAATTGAGCCATGAATTGCCAGGAAACATGCATACAGGGTAGGAAGGTACTCACTGTTTTGAACTGTTAGAAGGAAAAAAAGTAGAGGTTAAAGTATCTACGTGCACATAAGACATCTGAGCTCTGTTTTTCTATTTTGGACCTTTTTACTTCAATGACTGTGTAATTACCATCATTTCCAGTGGAGTTACTTGGAAATTACTATGTAGTTTATAGTATCTGTCTAATTAACTTGTCTCACAACTGTAAGTGGAATGTACCATCATTTCCAATCTGGAGAGCAATTCTTTGGAACCATATTCCAACAATTCAAGAATATTTCTGCTATGTTTTCATCTCTTAGAGTAGCTATTGTTTAGAAACATACACTCTTGAGGCATGAGTGTAAACAGAGAGTTACTGTGTTTGCAATGTGCCTAAAATGAAGCTATTTTTCCTGGGTTTGGTTAACCTACTTTTAATAGGAATTGATCATGCTGTGAATTAGAACTTCCATTAAGAACTACATGTCAGAAAAGCACAAGTGGTCCTGGCTGAATTTAGATTTTCATTGCTGGAGGGTGCCTGGGAGCATATTATGCTGACTCTTGCTGTTAATGTAGAAATGTAGGTGGTATCCTCTTGCAATTATGCTAGCCCCTCAAATCTTGCCTACCATCCTATTATTATAAATTCAAATATTAACATTGTAATCAGCAGTACTGTTGGTAGATACATCAAGAAATAAATATCAAGCCCTCTCTATATGAACAAGATCTACAGTTGGGAATAAGAGGAGAAAAATAAAGTTGGAGTGGAAGACTGCAGAAAGATTCCCATCCTAATACATTTTTTATTTTGCCTCATTATTGCAATGGTTGTAGAAGTAAACCTCACTTCTAGCACATCATTACTGTGCTTTCTGTTATACACCACTATCAACAATAGTTAACTCAGCTTTGTAACAGCAGAAAAGTATACAGATGTTTTTATCTAGGTATGAGAAGCCTTTGTAGAAGCCTTGGTAAAAAAAAAAAAAAAAAGGTTAATGTCCACTTGCATTTCTGGCAACACACTAATGAAAGCTTATGTGAGTTCCTGATGATAAATTTGCTATCATTGCAAGAGGGCAATGAGAGAGAGAGAGAAAATGATGATATATATGTACTCTTGTGATATATGTATCCTCTGGAGAAAGAGATGCGCTGGCTCTCAGAATAGTTCTGCATAGTTCTGTTTTCATGTTGGTGAAAAGATATAGACCAGAAAATAGGGGTTTTCTATTGCAAGTGAAGGGAAGATCAAAAATGTGATTTCATTGCCCAACACACACATCTGCAAGTATGCTCTCCAAACTCTTAACACATCTAGAGGCTCTGTAAGTCTCAAACACTGCTTTCTGTCTTTAATTCCAATTTGCTTTTTCTCAGTGGTTAGCATTATATTGCATGGCAGAATATTAACCATCTGCCATTAAGTTTCTTTACTGTTATTCCAGCTTTCTGTAAAGTCTCTGAAAGATTTTTCACTTGAACTTTAATGCTCCTGGACACTTCCTACGTAGGTTAGTTTTGTCTGACACTGAAATGAGCAGTGTTGAAAAGAGGTCTTATTTGAAGACCTGGTTGTACCTCTTGCACCACCTACATCTGCACCCATCAGACAACTATTGTAGAAAAATGCCAGAGGAAGTAAGTGATCTCTAGAGAGTAGATCCCTTCTCTGGTGTATATGAAGGAAACAAGAAGTGCAGCATCTGGTTAGCAGCAAGTTCTCCCATGAAATGTCTCATAAAGCAAGGAGATGTGCTCCCAGAGCACTTGGCAAATCATCTAGGTCTATGTACAAAACCTTACAGGGACTGAAAATGAATTGCAGAAAACAGAACCCTTCTACATTTCTGATATAAAAACATATGTTTGCTTTCTGAAAGTTCAAAGAAGTCCTTCAGAGGGTGGGGAAGTAAAGAGAGTGGGCAAACTGACTTCTAGCTCCTTCTTCCATCTTCTTCATCTTGTTATCTGCTCCTGAGGGACAAACAGTGGATCATGTTTTGCTCACACAAACATAGCAGTTTCACATCTCTTTTGCAGCAGAAACCCCTCTGGGGAGCTTTCTATCTCTGCCTCTTATCTCCAGCACCTTTGGCTACTGCCCTGACCTGGAGACATAGTTCCTTCTGTGTTCAGGACGACATCTGGTGCTGTATGTCAAGGATGGCACAAACGTATCTGTTGTTTGTGAATTCACGTGACAGCAGTCTTTTCTAGCTCTCAAAAATGGAAAATAGCTCTGGATTTTTTCCTGGAAGACATCATGACTTAGCAAAAAAAGACTGCTGCAGAAGACCTCAACTGTGTAGCAACCCTTGTGATCATGCTCAAGAAAAATAAATTCAGAACGGTTGTGGTGTGTAACTATAACTGTATTTCATTTACTTCATAAATGCCATGCAATATTACAGACATAGATCAGTCAGTAAAGTCAGATGTGTGTGCTGACTGAGGCACTTGTTTATCATGCAAACAGTGAACAGCACTAGTAACTCGCTCCTAATGGCAACAGCAACTTATATCTGCCTCCTTGCCTTGTGTGCAAAGCTCCTTCTTGGAGCTGTGTGCACCTGGAGGCTAGTGTCAGTGGAAGATATACCGGTTCCAGCCATGCATATGAAATATTAAAAAGTCAGTAAGCTGTAGAAATCTCTTTTCACTGTCGAAGCCTCCTCCTGCACACAACTACATTTTCACAGCAAGAGAAGGCCTTGCAATCCAACTGGAAATGTGGTGGTCTGATGCAGCTGTGACCAGTGCTTGATTTTCAGCTGTCTGACTCAGAAGTTGTCCACACTTTTGGCCCTCTGAAGGTCGGATCCTGCTACAGGTCATCCTGTGTTTGCTTCTAATTTCTGAGCGCATTGCTCACATGGATAACTTCTGTGTCTGACTTACTGAGCCACCTCTGGAGATATGCTTTTGGCTGAGGGGATTTGCACACTGGTTCAGAGAGACTGCGATCACAGCAGACTGGCTGTGGTTCTAGCAGCTACTTCAGTCACTGCTCAGGTGCATGGTTCTAAGGTTGTCCCAGCAGCTGGTCCCTGTTACAGTCTCTAGGGTTGGGATGGCTCAGTAGAGCTGGAATGTGTGCTGAGCACTCTGCTGGGCTCTGAGCGGCTTTGAGGAGTTGCGTGGCCTGTGCCTCTTTGGGAAGGGGAGCATTTGCATGAACTGCTCCAGCTTCCTTTGGTTTTGATCACCCCAGGTGTCTCCATTGCTAGTGGTGATACAGGTACTGCAGTGACAGAGGAAAGGCTTTTAAAAGTAACAGACATCATTTCATGAAAACATTTTAGCTTTAAAAATACAATTTTCTCTTCAAACAGGATAAATGAATGTGGAAGGAAAGATTTTTGTCTTGGTGACCTTTCTACGAAATCTCCATGCCCAAATTATTTTGAATTTTGGCAGCCAGGAGGCCAGATCTTCAGAATCCAGCCCTCTGAAACAGAGATGCAATGGGGAAAAATGTCAGACTAAGGACATTCTCCTTTCCCTTCTGATCTTCTCCTTATTCAGGCAGATATGGCTCTGCTTGACCTTTTCTGTTTTTTATTTTTTATTTTTATTTCTGAAGAAGTCTACATGTAAGGAGTTAAGGAACCAGCTTTTTGGCTATGACCTGGTTTGTCCTCACTGTCCCATAGAGGCGTTTATGTTCTCACCTCAGATCCTTAAGAGTCACCCATGTGTCTTCCCTGAATGGGCTCAGTATCCCATTCTGCGAAATGGATTTGCAGAACATTCACTACAGGCCGTGCTTCAGCCTTGCAAGTCAGTTTGTCACGAGTGGTTTCCATAACTGACCTGGGAAGCAGTGCAGCCAGCCCCTCCAGTAGAGCAGGTTTATTATTTTTTCAACACTATTTTTTTCTAAGGAGAGCTTCTCCATACCTTCTCGGGTAACAGCTTGCTGTTCTGCAGACGTGACCTTCAGGGAGTCTCTTTTTGTGCACAAGCTCTTGGAGACTGCAAGCTGTCACAGGGTGAGCAGGTTGCAAACGCCTGGGTGCTACAAATTAGTTTTTAACACTTCATACAAACTCTTCAAGTGTTTTGCTCAGCTGTTCTCTCCAACTCTGAGGTTTCTCTGGAACTCTTTGCCAACAGAAGGCAGGATCCTCAAAATAACCTTTTCACTGTCTCTTGGAAGTCCTTCTAACTGCAGTGCTGTCAGTGAAGGTATCATTTTCTGTGTAAACAGGTTCACTTTCTGCATGTTCTTTTTTAAATCTGATATATCTTATTGTCTTATTTACTCACAATTGAGAATGAGGCCAAATCTGATTGTCTTCAGAAGCAATGTGGGTATTTCAGAAATGTATGGAACTCCATAGGCCTGCAAGGGGAGGTTGCAGGAGGTAGAAAAGAGATTCTGCAGCAGCTGTCTCTCGAAGGAAGAGTCAGGGACTATACCAGTAATGGATGGCTGTGCTGCTTTAGGTCTGGCTCCAGGTGCCTTTTCATCTGCTACGTAGGTTTTCCTGTTCTCCACTCTTAATTATGCTCCTCAGTGGGAAAGGGAATGGAGGCCCGTGACCTCAGATGAACATCCAGATGATATCCACCATCCTGCCTAAAGTAACAACTTTCTCATGTGAAAAGATGCAAGTGGCATTTACTCCTTGTCTCTGTTCCACTCTTTATATTCTTACATCAGTTCTCACTCTTTGTCCTCACATGTGGTATACCCATTCCACATTATTTGACTTCCCATCATGCTGACTGGTCAGAAGCACTATGTTGTCTTTGCTGAAGAACTAAGTAGGTAGTTTGATCCAGCTCCCTGTGAGACATTCCATGCTAATCAGAGAAGCTAGGTAATATTTACCCATTCTTATTTTTTCTGTAAGAAGAGAGGTTAGTGCATTGCCGCACTTTGCAATGGATAAGAGTGCAGGATGCTGTGGGAACAGCAGCAGTCATGGTGCCTTTCAGCTAACTCCAAACCTCCCCACATCTAAAGAGTATCAAGGTCAGAAAGATCTGACTTAAGGTAGTTCTTGCATTTTGCTTTCACTACTGTGTTCGCTTAGCCTTCTCGTCCTATACAGAATGGTTATGGATCAGAATATGTGATTGCATAAAAAAAGCCAAGCATGGGTAAGGAGTGAAACGGAATTATACTTTCATGGGTTCCTTTTGTTCTTTTTTTTTTTTTTTTTTTTTTGGTTGGTTGAGCAATGCAACTTTTTGAATGCAATTCTTTAGAAACAATCCTGGAAGATTGAAACGGAATCACATGAAGCTTTACTGAGTCTTTTGTGTCAGTATTCATTCAGATTCCCAGTTCAGATCTCAATCATGAGTTTGATGAATGTCCGTGAGCAGAAATTTTTTCCTACCTATACTCTGTGAGAAAAGAGTGCAAATCAGACACTGCTAGCTACAATTACTTGAAGAATGCATTTTAGATTTTATGTCTGACTCTGGGGAGTGTGGTCACTTAGAGATGTCACTGACAGGCATGTAAACGTAATACATTTGTGTATGAGACAGTATGAGTCACCAGTGGAGAACTGAGTGGGCCATCTGAAGTCATAATTCACATCAGCAGGAAGTGAAACATAAAACTAGCAAATGTTCCTATTTCTAAAATGGGCATAAGATTATGTTGGCCAACTGCTCGCACTAAGAATGAGGCTTGGCCAGTGGTACAAGCTTGGTGTTACAGAAAGATTAAAAAGTCAATGAAAATTGCTGTTTTCTTTGATCCCCATGATGCAGTCTTTGTCCTTTGACTGGAAATCATACACAGGCAAATAAAAAGGAATTCCTAATTTTGTCTGGAATTTCTAGTCTGAAGTGCCCTCTCCTTCTAAGAAGGGCCACTGTATCTGTGCATGTCCTGTATACTGACATGGCATGAAGAACCTTTCATTAGAAGCTATTGTATTGTTAGATAGCTATGAAAGCCTAATGTGGCTGCGAAACCTGTCCTCTTCATTGGGACTTTTGAAGAGTACTGACATATTTTTTTCTCATTTTAGGCACGTGCACGAGCTGATGTTTTGCAGGAGGCTGGGTTTGTGTCACAGCCTACACCATGCTTGCACATTGTACCCATCCAAGATATCCCAGATTAACAGAGGGGTATCTAGTTTGTGTCCTGCCAGACCTTTGTCTTTGCATCAACTACACAGAAAGATCTGTGGAGCAAATGCATGTGCTCCATGAAGCTGATGTTTGCAAGGCTTTTCTAAGTAAAAATCTTAGGAACTTAGATATGCATGAGTGAGTTGTGGATGCTTTAGGTGAGGCTGGAAGCATTAGGTGTTATCAACACTAGGCAGCCCTGCAGCTTTGGCCCTGTCTCCAAAGCAGTCTAGTCAGGGCATTAGATACCTCCTTCATGACAAAAGGAAACATCTACTTCCTGTGTCATACTACAGATGTGATAAATATCTGACAGTGTATTTGTCATTTCTTCCTGTTCTGCAGAAATGCATGCAAGTTTTGGTCTCTGCACTAGCTTCTTGGATGAGCATACACAATGAGTGAATCAATGAGTGTAGGAGCAATTCAAGGCAATGTGAAGGAATTCAATGTGATACAATATGCGTGGGAAAGAAATCAGTCTCTGAGATGTGTAGACTAAGTGGGGTGGACTCCCGCCTCACCCACTAGCACAACTTAGGATGTGAGGAGTTTGGTCCAGTACAATCCAGATCTAATGAAATTTCCTGCTGTATCACATAATAAACAATAGAGGTGTTGACTGTGTACTGATTGCAGTTTATGAAATGAACAGCAGGTGGGAGAGAAGCAATATGCATCCTCTGGTAGACCTCCAGCTAACAATGCTACATTTGAAAATGTGAAGCATACCAGTGCTGAAATCAAACCTTTTATACCGTGCTACTTGAAAACAGGGTGAGGTGGGAGGGAGCAGAGTGATGGGGGAGAGGAAGGGAAATGTGAAATCATGGCATTTGTTTATGAAACGTTTTTCCTTTTCAGCCTCTTTGGTCCTCCTTTTCCTATTTCATACTTGTATTTCTCATTGCCTGACAGTTTTGTCATCCATCAGCTGCTCCCAAGCAGTTTTCCTCCAGATGATTTCTGCCTACCTTGGTGGCAGGCACCTCCCTGACTATTCATGTCTCTGGCTTCCTGCTTCTATATTTTGTCAACCTGTTTATTTCAAAACAGTTTCTCTGCGCCTCATCTTGCTGCTGCCCTTATGCCTATCCATCCATCTCCATTAAAAACTAAATATTGAATATCAATAAAAATAACACGGCCTGTTCAGGGAGGAGGTCATTTGCGTGATGCTTTATGACTGTCTGTTGATTTGTGGTCAAACGGAACGGTCATAAAAGGGCCGTGAATCAGGCAAATGACATAAAATGCACACATCAGCAATTAAAATCAGCTATATTATCTGGGCACCCAGCAGGGCTGCCTAGTTAAGGCCCTGCCAATGTTTTGATTATTACAACTCTTTACAAGAATTCATGCTGTTCCTCTCCTCTCACCCCCACATCTAATATTTGACCCTTCTCTATGGCTTAGCTGCTTATCCCATGCTTTTATTCTCCCCTGCAAGACATTCCTAGATCTTTCCCTCTGAGTCATTCTAACCATAGGAATACAGTATTGTCTTCCTCATCTCCCTAAACCTGGAGCATATTTATCCTCTACTGGAATTCTGCCAGCAGTGTTTTTCTACCTGCCATAGCCATTGCAAACACCTTGTACTGAAACCTCACCTGTCTCCATCTTTGTCCTTGCGTTTCCCACCCTCCCCCAACTCCTGCCTTGCAGAGGCAGGCATTCTCATCACCTGCAGGCTGCTTGCAGAGGAGGGGACTCTAGGATTTGTGCTGAGCTTATTGCTGCAGTGACACTTTGCAGGAGCACCAGGTCTGCCTGCCTGCAGCTGCTTACAGAGAGACTGCACAGAGACGATGTCTTTCTCTATCACCTTCACGCTCACTGCACGCGCTTGAATTCCTCCTTTCAGTGTGCCTCATGCTGCTCCCTGCAGTGTTTGCCTCCCTCCCACAGGCCCTTCTCCCACAGCTTTTCAGTTACTCAGGCTGTTGAGCTCTATGAGGGGAAGGTTCCTTGGAGCACACGTGCAGCCTGCTGTGGGGCTTACTTCTCTGTGAAGGGTCTGTAGCACAGGTCTTATGTAAGAGTGGTTGAGGGAACTGGGACTGTTCAGTCTGGAGAAGAGGAGGCTCAGGGGAGACCTTATCACTCTCTACAGCCACCTGAAAGTAGGTTGTGGCAAGGTGGGGGTTGGCATCTTCTCCCAGGTAACAGTGATAGGATGAGAGGGAATGGCCTCAAGTTGCTCTAGGGGAGGTTCAGGTTGCTTAGTAGGAACCATTTCTTCTCAGAAGGAGTGGTGAGGCAGTGACACAGGCTGCCCAGGGAGGTGGTGGAGTCACATCCCTGGAGGTTTTTGAGAACTGTATAGATGTGGCACTGAGGGACATCATCAGTGGGCATGGTGAGGATAGGTTGCCAGTTGGACTAGGTGATCTTAGAGGTCTTTTCCAGCATTAATGATTCTATGATTTTATGCTGCAGTGTGTACTTGGAGCCAGTGTGCCTTTTACTGCACATCTACCACCTCCACACATATTGAAAGGATAAAAAAAAGGTTGCACAAAATTGAAAAGGGATAGTGGTGATATTTGAGTGCTCATTTGTCTTCGTGTCATTATAGTATTCCTCAATTGTAAACAATTAGGCTACTTTTAATGAAATAATTTGAGTGTAAACTAATCTATGTAGGTATTTCATTTAGTGTTGTGGGGTTTTTTTTCGGTGTCTGGCAAATAGACAGTTTTCAAAGAAATTTTATACTTCTTATTTGTGATGTAGATTTGCTCTTGGTTGAGACGGTGCAAAACAGGCCTAGAGAAAAGATTTTTCCTGCTATTTGTGACCATCTCTGGTCAAAGAGTGAATCAGAGACTGTGATTGTGTCACATGAGCACAGGCAAGTAATGCCGTGCTCAGAGTATCCAAAACAGCAGCTGTAAGCTGGTGGATGCAATGCAGGCCCTAGAAGATGCATGCAGTTTCCTGGTGAGGCAGTATCTAAATGATCCCCACTTCCACTTGCAGCTCAATCGTGCAGTGTCAAAAATAGATCATACGAGAACATATCCAGATTTCATGTTGCCACCTTCCCACCTGGTAAGAAATTCACTTGCAAAGGTGCAGGCATGGACTGCTTTAGATTTTCAGAGTGATAGAATCATAGAATGGCCTGGGTTGGAAGGGACCTTAAAGATTATCTCATTTCAACCCCGTATTTCCCATTTTAATCAGAATCTGCATTTACCATCCACATCACCTTAGAAGAGCAACTGCTGGTCTAGAAGCTAAGGGAATGAGAAGGAGAGAACTTTCGAGATATTTTGAGAATATCTGGATGAACTTGGAGGAGTTCTGGAGAAAAGCCACATGCTACCCAACAGAAGTTTTGCATTCTCTGAGATTGGAGCCTACACTAACAGTTTAATAACACTCATGCTCTTTGTTAAATATAGACCATTCCAGCCGGAAGATTGGCAGAAGGGAGGTATGCCCTTGTGGTGCATAACGAAGAGATTTTTATCTTGTGCTTTGCACGAAATGCAGATTTTTTTCCATGACAAAGTACAAAATAACACACTTTAAGCAGTGAGTTCCAAATTTTCAACTTTTGTTCTGACTTGCTGAGGCATACATTATAGGTTACATATAACATTTTTCTGGTATGAATTTTGAGATTATATAAAGTAATCAAAGAGGATCACAAAGTTTAAACATTTCTTTTTTTTTCTCCCTCCCCTTCCCTACCATCTAGAATGTGCATAAATAAAGCCGCCCAGCCAGCTGCATGCCCCTCACCTCTTGAGAGCAGAGAGGGAGTCCTTCTGCCTCTTTTAGCGCTGCGCTTCCCCTTCTGAGCACTTGTGGCCCTGTGTGATTCCTGGCCTTGTTGAAAGCAGTGGCAAAATGTTATGTAGCTTCAGTGCTTCTGGATCTAATACTGATGGCAAATGCTCAGGTTCCAGATGGCTAGGAAGATTTCCATTTTCCATGTGCATTATTTCCATATTTTGTAGAATCACAAACATATTTTGCTCCTGTCTGTGGTGTTTGTTTTGTTGTGGCAGTGTACAGTGAATGATATCTTGACAATGATGTTTCCAAGGCTCTGAGAACGGCTTCAGAAACATTTCAGAAAGTTCTCTGTATTTTCGTTTAGCTTTCATGTACTTATACGCACGTGATATTGTTGGGCTGTTTGCTGAGTCACCACTAAATACACAGGGGCACTCTTTACTTCATACCTTGTCAAATCCTTTATTTTGGTGCCCTTTTTCTCTGGTCTTCTGGTAAAAGAATAGACTCAATCGATACAGCAGGCCAAATTAGGTGTACTTTTCTCGGAGGAAGGAGGGTGGTTATCCTGGGTACATGGTACAACCTGAGGCCATTTCTCCATATACTACTTGGAAATGTTAACTCAGCATCTGTAAAGCTTCACACACGAAGCAGTGCTAGCTGATACGGCAAAACAGCTGCAAGGCCCGCCTGGTTAAAAGCATTTTTACTCCTTGTATGAGAAGAGCAGGGCCTCACAATGAGGGATGATGGTGGAATGAAGAATCTGGGCAGGAATGGTAGAATCACAGAATCACAGAATGGTTTGGATTGGAAGGGACCTCAAAGCCTGCCCACCCCAACCCCTGCCATGGGCAGCACTGCCCCCCACCAGCTCAGGCTGCCCAGGGCCCCATCCAACCTAGCCTTGAGTGCCTCCGGGGATGGGGCACTGCAGCTTCTCTGGGCAGCTGTGCCAGCACCTCACAGCCCTCTGAGGAAAGAATTTCCTCCTAAGATCTAACCTAAATTTCCCCTCTTTCAGTTTAAAGCCATTTCCCTTGTCCTATCACTAACAGACCATGTAAAAAGTTGCCCTTCCTGTTTATAAGTTCCCTCCAAGTACGGGAAGGCTGCAATGAGATCCCCCTGGAGCCCTCTCTTCTCCAGGCTGCAGAAGCCCAGCTCCCTCAGCCTTTCTTCCTAGGAGAGGTGCTCCAACCCTCTGAGCATCTTCATGCCCTACTGTGGACCCACTCCAACTCCACTCCTTCATGTGCTGGGGGCCCCAGGTCTGGACGCAGTACTCCAGATGGGGCCTCATGAGGGCAGAGCAGAGGCGGACAACCCCCTCCCTCTCCCTGCTCGCCATCCCTCTTCAGTGTGGCCCAGGATACTGTTGGCCTTCTGGGGTGCAATCGCACACTGATGGCTTGTGTAAAGCTTTTTGTTCAGCAGAACCCCCAAGTCCTTCTCCACAGGGCTGCTCTCAGTGAGTTCTTCTCCCAGTCTGTACTTGAATCTGGGATTGCCCCAACTCAGATGCAGCACCCTACACTTGGAGGCAGCTTTCCCCTGATAGAACACAGCTCTGCTGCTGTTAAATGAAGGAGGAGATACAAGGAGGGTGGGGGAAGAGCATGGGCACAGGGAGGGGGATGCAAGACAGCAACAGGAAGAGCAATTCCAGGGCTTAATTGAAGTGGCGAGTCCCAGGAAGGTGACAAGATGACAGCATGGAGGGCCTGTTGCTATTAATTTGTGTGCCTCCATCCCAGGATCAAGAAGGGAACCTGCGTGGGGAGGGCGGCAGGGAAATGACACTTGACAGGAGGTATCATCAGCATGCCAGTCATGAGCCGGGGAGGCAGCAGCAGGGTGCTTTCAGGAAACTTGCCTTTCTTTGCAACCTTTAGCATCCTCATCTGCACACCTCCACAGAGATGGCAGGAACGTGATGGCCGTGCTGATGAGGTGGCGGCCGTGCTGATGAGGTGATGGCTGCACGCTGATCGGGAGGTTTGGGGCTGAGAGGCTTCCTGGGGGCATGCTGATGCTTCCGGCTGTGGTTTGGGAAGAGGTGCTTCACTCCCCTTCTAGAAATGGCCAAATACATAAGAAATTAAACATCCAAAGCACATGTCAGGGCAATCCTAGATAAGCTACTAAAAAAGCCAAAGAATTCAGGGCTGCTTGCAGCTAGTGCTGTGATTTTTGCCAGCCTGGGGAGAACAAGAGAAAGGGTGATCTCAAGGTCACTCCCGATCATGGGGCTTTGTGAGGCATCGCTCCTGTCAGCGGGAGAGTGGAGCTGGCAGAGGAGACTTGCAGAGGTTCGGGCCTATAAAAATACATTATTAAAGAAAGTCTGAATGGAATGGCAAACAGTATGGAAAATAGCAAATAATACAGCATTAGAAATTCATTTCAATTGTACAGAATATAGCTTGGGTGTAAATATAAAGCATTGCATTAAAATTCATAATAACAGATTATAGTCTTCTCCCCTATCTATACCACTGCAGACAGTATGATTGCAAGAGAGCTAAGCTGAGCAATTTAGAGGCAGGATTGATAATTCACGTGGCAGTTATTGGTGGCTCCCTCCATTTACCACTTCAAAACGAACCAGAACGTGTGCAGCACTGCCATCCCCAGCAGCATCACCCAGACATTTCAGCCTGACATCAGAGACCAAATTACTGCAGGTGCTGAGTGACACTGAGGGCAGCCGCACTGATGGACAGCAGCGAAGATGGAGGCATGTGCCTGCCTCAACCTGAGCTTCGTCTGCTAAAGACATCTTTCTGATCTACAATTTAATGAATGTTTTCCTACAACTTTAATGTATGCTAATGTCTGAACTGACACAAATCTTCATAAAACAGAACATGCAACAGTGCAGCTAAGATTTTCTCACAGTTTTCCTTGTATTAAAGCTTTACTAATCTTCCTGCTCTGTTGCTACCAGAGGTTTTTGGTACTGTCTCTCATGTAAGAAATAGGAACTGCTTTCTATTGCCTTGAATTTCCTGGAGAGCACCTTTGAAATTGCCAAGGTGGGAGGGGACTGGTTGATGTTAATCTGTATGAGAGTGGTAATGAATGGAGATATGGCTTGTGGCGGTGTTTCCTGTGGCTCCACGTCTGAGAAACAATTACTGTTCCTGAGGTACAATAATGACAGGGGTAACATGTTCAGAAGCCTCTAATGGGACATCATTTTTTGGTCAGTTGACAGATTCACAAATTTTGCCTGAGGTATTTATTATGTTTGAACAATATTGTAAAATATGCTTTTTATCCAAACTTCATGATTACTGACCTGAGCTCTGAGCTCGTATGTTTCTTGTGAAGCTAATCTGCAACACAGAGCTGTTTTGCATTAGAAGACTCTTTTATTCATCAGTGTGTGCAAAATGATGCTGCTGTAGGGAACACCTGGGCTGAGAAGTTATCTGAGATTTCTCTCCATAAGAAAACACAGAGTTCTTAGAAAGATGATGAACATTTTGTAGCAGACCTGTCATAAGACGTGAATGGTATCAGTGTTGTGATCTGGAAAGGCCCAAAAAGCTCACAGTTCTGACTGATGTGGGTTAGGGCATGGACATTTTCACTGAAGGACAGAATCGCAGCATGGAGGTACCAGCATCCTGGGAACCTGATCGCTCATGATGGCATCTCATCCCCTCTGAGATAAGTTTTGCTGGTTTCTCATCAGTGCACGCCAAGTGCTGTGTCTCTGGCTGTTAGCAGCGGAGGACAGAGCTTTTACAATGCGTCAGGTCATGTAGGGTTCTCACTTGGAGCTGCCAGTGTCTTGCCTAGAATCATTGGTTCTTGGATGTCAGACGAAGGGAGCTCCATAGAGTTATTTGGTGTCTCATTAGCAGACCGCTAAGGGTGTCTTGAAAGCAATGTCTGAACTCTCTCCTGCTATGTTTGCTGTACCTGCAGGAGGCTTTGTGTCTCTGTGGTAGTGCTTGATATGATAAACTCATATGGATCCATATCAGTTCAGGCATTTTACCATTTTACTTGTTATGTTCAGTGAGCAGACCTCCAACAGGGAGACCTGAGAGTGCCCTTTCAGTATCTAAAGGAGGGACTGTAAGAAGGAAGGGAACAAACTCTTTAGCAGTGTCTGTTCTGATAGAACAAGGGACTGGATATAAGGAAGCTTTTCACAGTAGGGGAGGTGAGGCACTGGAACAGGTTACCCAGAGAGGTGGTGGATGGCCCACCCCTGGAGACACTGAAGGCCAGGCTGGATGGGGCTCTGAGCAACCTGATGTAGCTGTAGGTGTCCTTGTTCATTGCAGGAGAGTTGAACTAGATGGCTTTTAATGGTCCCTTCCAACTCAAATGATTATGTAATTCTATGTTCACCAATTTTGTGAGGATGTTTTTAATATCATCATTACACTCATAAATAAAATACTTATTACTGTTACTGGGGGATGTGATCTTCAAGCAAGTGGACAGCACAGTGTTGAGGGAAGACTATGTGCAAGTTGAAATGTTCGCGTTGGCATCATTGCTGGCAGTGCAGCTGGGTGCATTTTATGCTGGACAATGGTCCTTTCTGGGAGATGAAAAAGGAGTCACTTCATCATTCACGGGCTGTATTCAGCAGCACACAGTCCACGGTGAGTCATTGCCGAAATGAGTGGCAGGGCAGGAAATCCCAGCTGTTAGGAAGGATTGGTTCCCATGCAGTTATGAAATATTCCCCCGCCAGATGAGCAAGAGGCAATTTTTACCACCTATTTTATCTAGATCCGGATGGCTGAATCAAGCCCAGTATTTCCAGCCCCTGTGGCTGCATAGAGAGCTTGAAAAAAGGAATAGAAGCAATGTTTGACCGGTGCGATGACAGCACCTGTAGGCTGCAGTGAGACATCAGACATAGCAATAGCTCTGAGACGTACGAATTGCCCAAATTAATCTTTTGGGTCAATTTGAAACCTAAAGTTGGGAAAAGCTAATGTAGCTAATTTCACTGCTAATCAATTTAGCAGAATCGTCCAGTTAATGTGGTTATGTCTTAATCCTAAATCATTTCCCCAGACTTTCCCAAGGGCTTCCAATATGCTGTACTTTGATGTTAAAAGCTCTGTTTTCTCCACTTCACTTTCAACTTTGAACACACAGTTCTGAATTTTCTGAGCAAAACTGCAAAGCGCTGATGATATACAGCAAGATAAAATAAACTGAATTTAATGTACTATAGATAATGCAGTGGATGCTGCATTACTGTATTCCTTTTCACATTTAATCCTAAAAAGGCCCCTTCACTGAGCTTATCTGATTCTTCTCTAGATGCTATTTTGCACTCTTTTTTTCAGAGTTTTTCAGCCTAGTTTGCTGGGCAAGCACAATAACAGGAGGTCTTTGATTATTCTTTATAAAGGAACTATATATATTTTTGAGGACAGGAGTGAAGGTGAATTCATAAATACAGGAAAATCTACATGAAACGTAGTGACACTGGTCAGTCCTCTGGAAGCAGAGGTGCAGCTGGGACAATATGAGCCTTTCTCTATCATTCATAGGTGACAGTGTACAAATCCCCCTTACCTGAGGTACTGATGAACAAACCCAAGTAATGCGGGTAAGATTTCCAGGTACTTTTTTGCCCTGCAGCTCTCTAGCTGGAGATGCAATAACAATGAGCTTTTCTGGGTGAAGCCATCCATCCATTCTGGAGTGACTGTACCCACTGACCAGATGAGTCATGCAGTATCAATCTGACTGTGTCTTGGCTTACCGTGCAGTTCCTGATGCATCTACAGGAGCTGCTGGAGAGGTCCAGATCCATAGCTCAGAACGGAATATGAGTGCATGACATTTTGACTCCATTGTCAGTGAGAAACAAAGGATTTGTTTAGCCATGGTCTCAGGGACTTTTGCCTTTTCTTTAGGGTATGAGTAGAACTACAAGCACATACGGATTTTTTTATCTTCATTGTGCTTTTTCAGCATTATGTTGGAATGGGTAGAGAAAGAGAGAAAATTAATTTGCTGGATGTTTATGTTGGAGAAATTGAGATTACCTTTCTGTCAGCCCGATAAAATGTCATAAGAATCAAAACTGGAACTTGAAAGGGAATAAGGAAGCATACCATCCTCCCATATTACAGAGATGGGCTAAAATCATAGGAAACGAAGAGCTGAAGAGCACAATGTGGAATGAAGCCAGTCTTGCAAAGATTGCAGCCTGGGAATTTTCTTTTTGGATGATCAGAGAAGGACAGGACAGAATGGTATGCACACGCTCTCTGAGCCTTAAATCCTCCCTTTTAATCTTTACCAGACAGAACTATTTCCAGAAAATGAAGGCACTTCATACAAAGAGAAGGGTGACATGACACAGAATACCTGTAAGCAGAAGCTGTCATGTGTTTTTGATCTTTTTTTTTCCTGCTGTAAAAAGCATCCTGATGCATCTTGTCTTTAATAACCATGGTTGTGTCTCTCACTCTGTCTGGTTCCTTGTTAATGCTCACCACTCCAGCTCTTTGAGCTTTCCATCTGCTACAGATGGGGTGAGCGGTGGTGCCAGGCGGCCTTTCCGTGTTCTGAGCTTTTCTATGTGGAAAGAAAGAATGCAGTGGGCTATAGATGGGAACACAGCACAGTGATTTATGGGATGCAATAGGGCAGGATTTTAAGTCTGCTGGAAAATAGATATTTCTTTTTTGAGTTTCAGGAAGTGACATTGCAGAAGCAAGCCATATTCTTGAAGTGCAGTCTGTTTTTCCAGTTTCTTTCTATTACTCGGTAGTTCCAGAGTCTTTGGGAAATCAAATAGAAATTTATGGGTTCGGAAATCTAGTAAGCAAAGTTTCTACGCACATCAGGCTATGACCAAACTGCAAACAGTTATGAACAAACCCAAGGAAGCAAGAGCGCACCTAGGACAGAAACCACAGACGCCATCTATCTTCAGTTTGGAAGTGCTGTCTTCCTGTTTCTTCCCCATTCTATTCCACTGTGCTCTTCAAATGACTTCCACATAAAGCTCCCTGGTTCCTCCAGCAGATTTCAGTACAACAAAAAATGCCTTCTTATTTTTTTTCTTCCTAATTATTGTTTATGTGAAGTTTTTTCAGCGATTGAAATCAAGTGTCCACAATTCTCATGCTGTAAATTTCCTTTTTTTTTCTGATAGGGAAGGGAGACAGCCAATGTTGCTTAAAACACTTTTTACTCATTAAGCTGTTTTTAGTGATAAAAACAAGCTGTTACTACTAATGGCAAATGACTGTTCACACAGCACATTCACTCTAACAGTTCACTCACATGATCACTTATCACACAGCTCCCATTTGGAGCTGCAGCTTTGAGGGCAACCCCAACTCTTTACTCAGGAGAAGAGGTTTGTACTGATGCCTTCATGGCATCTGCAGTGTTTTGGGAATTCCTTTAGAGGGTCATATCTGCATGTGATCTTGAATAAATACAGCAGACTGTTGGTCCTGGATTGATCAGTTATTGCAAGCTCTGCAGGATTATTAATCATAGAATGGACCCATAAGGATCACTGAGTCCAACCCTGGGCTCCACACCACCAAGAGAACAGACCCTATGTCTGAGAGCATTATCCAGATACTTCTTGAACTCTGATAGATTGAGGCCATGACCACTTCCCTGGGCAGGCTGTTCCATGCCCTCGGCCCTCTGGTGAAGATCGTCTTCCTAACACTCAACCTGACCCTCCCCTGATGCAACTCCATGCCATGCCCTCTGGTTCTATCATTGGTCACCGGAGAGAGTATCTGCAGGGTTTCCTAGTTCTCGAGAAACTTTCGCTCATTATACTCTCAGCATGTCTTCCTTTCAGTGTGGTGTTTTCTTGTAACATTTTTCCTGTTCAAACTTATAGGTATAGTACCCACTCACAGAGAAGAAGGCTTTATGACACTGAAGTATTACATTATAAAAATTAGTGCATATTTTATTTCTTTGCCATTAACAGTATGAAGCAACACATTAATGACATGGAAGTAAAAAGAAATAGTGGTAGTTATTAGTTTCATCCATCACTTATGCCAAACACTGCTGCAACAAGGAGCATAAGCTGACAAAACATTTCTTCAAGCTGTGCCATGTCAGTTAAGTTTCTGCAGGTTAGTACTGCAATGTCATCCCCCTGACTGCTTTCTGCGAGGGGCTGTAATTAGTCCTGGATGAAACAGTTCAGATCAAACAGATCATCCATTCTCTCAATCCTTTTCTCCTTCCTCAAAAATGAGTCAAAGCCAATACAGTTTTTAAAGCTTAAAAGAGAAGAATTAATATGAAACGCCAGATGTAAACAACAACATCATCCTCACCTTGATGCTACTCAAATATTGAAAGTGAAAAATTTGAGACTAGACAGAAAAACGCTGTGTTTATTCTCTGTGAATTACGAAGTGAGGACTGGTGTTGCATCTCTCCTGCCTCGGAGAAAACAAATGGCACATCCAATGTGAAACCACTTTTCTAAGTAGGCATCTCTGACTTGGTAGGACTTCCTCAGCAAAAAGAACGTGGAATCTAGGGTGGTGGTAACGTTTAAAACCATTAAAAATGTTTAAAACCGTAAGAGACCAAGCAGGTGAGTTTCCATAGTAGAAATACTACGCAAGGTCACAGAAGTTTTACTGCAGGACATAGTGACCCCCTAATCTAGACAAGTCAGGCAAGGAATGAGCAATCCCAGATGACACTAACTGCATCCCAGAGAATATCCAAGATTACTAGGGAAACTGAGGACAGGAAAAGCATAGGGGTGTTTGTCTGGCTTACATTAGACTTCTAAAGTGTCTTACTTAACTCGTGTCCTACTCTCCAGCCGAATCCCACTTGAGGCTTTTGAAGTATTATGAAGAATACGAAGTTCAGAGTTTTACTATCAGAACCCTGTGAGCACTAGCAGCCTACACGGAACCTTACCAGCCTCTTCTGGAGTATCCTCTAACTCTTGGCCATGGCCTAGGAGCTCCATTTCAGCCTAACCTGGGGCCATCAGTCCCTGCCCCACCGATGCAGAAGGATGCTGATCTCCAGCTCTGCCACAGTACTGTCCTGCCTGGACATGGGTTACACTGAGACCTTCTCAGACTTCTGAGACATTCGAGGTAAACAGTGCTTGTTCTAGAAATTCTTACAACATATATACACAATGAACTTTCTCTGTGAGAAGGCCTTTGAAAAACAAACTTTCTATCATTGTCCTTTAGATTGGAGTAATAGGGAAAGCTGTGCTTGTTCACTTGCTGATGAGTTCTGCACACATCTTCATAGATGCCAGTTGTCCTGTTTCTATGAGTCTTTGTTCAGGAAGAAAATCAGGGAAGCCAAATTAAGACACATGGTTGGAATGTTACCAGAAGAGGAGAAACAGAAGAGTATGGTTGTCTACTATATCGGGAAGCCTGGTGGGGCGTCAGCAGAAGGCTGAAGACAGAGATGGTGGTAACACCTGGCAGCAGAGAAAAGCCACCTATTTAAGAAAAGGAAAATGCATCCACATGGCATAGATCTGTTCTGTGGACATCAAAAGACAAGGTTTATACTGTACATCTCCTTTGAGGTTTGAACCTCAAGGCTCAAGTTCCTCAGGCTGAGGAAGACAATGTGGGCCACTGAAGGTATTCCTGTGCTTGGGAGTCTGGCACTCTGTCATCCGGGTTTCTCTGCCTTGGGGAGTGCAGGCTTCCCAGCGTGGCAGACTGCCACGCTCAGGATGTTAGTCTTACACACGACGCATGGGCTATGGGAACAGATGGCCTTACCAACTACGTCCTATGTCTGCATTGGCAGAGGTGTTCATACTATCAATAGCTCCTGGGAAATTAAGCTGTTAGCAAGCAAAATGTGGCTTCTCCATTGTTCTGTGGGTAATACAGTCTATTGATCAGATTTCTTCACTAAAGCGTTGGTAAAATGTCTAATGGCATGTCCGAAAGCAGTGTTTGGTGTCTGTAGTCCCTCCTACATTGGACTGAAATGCCCTCTGCAGTCAGAAAATCGAAAGTGCCTTTTGATGGCTGTGATTCTGCAGAAAGATCACAAGTAGGTTTTTAATTAAGTCTTTGTTTTGGATACAGCATATTGTTTAATAAATCGGAAAGTAGTATTTTTTTTCTAGGTCACCTGTCTGTCATTTCAACTGGTTTACATATTATTGCTGATTCCTGTGCGAATACTAAAAGTATAGAAGAAGAAATATGTGAATAAACACGTCAGTCACATTACTTTTGTTAAAGACTTAAGGGGCTCACCCCTTACCGCAAGAACTGTGACTTTTCCAAGTATAGCACTCTGTGCTTTAATGCCATTGGTCCCTCCTTTTCTTATTTAGCCAGCCTGTGTGAATGATCCCCTCCATTCCTTTGTCTTCCTCTACTATTGGAAGCCTACTTTCCTATTCCTCTTCTGATCAATGAGCATAGCCATCTAGAAGTTTTCTTTTTGGTTTAAATCCCTCAGTTACTGTCCAAAATCCTTCCTATCCCCAACTCCCTTCCTGTATCTCCACATCCTGGTACATGCTTCTCCTGTAAACAATGAATTCTGTTTGTTTTTATTTTTTTGCGTGTGTGCAGTAGAAGTTGTACACATCTACAATATTAGTGGTCTCCATACAAAGATCTATACAAAGCTTTTATGAAAAAAAAGCAGTATCAGAATACAGAAAGTATTTTTTCCTGTGGATCAGCCTTTGGAGTGACTAGAAATGAAAGAGTAAATACCAAAGGTAGTAAGTATGAAGCTACATTACTTAAGATACTGTCAAAAAAGTAACCAGCTATAGAATAAAACGTATTTCTCTCTTTTGTATAAAATTATTTTACATAGAGAAAACTGAAATGCCAGGCAGGAACATCATGGTTCAGTGCAGAATGAAACAGGGACTGTTTCTCACAGTGCTGCCTCATGATCTGTTTCTGATAATGTCAAGAGGTCCAAGAAGGTTGCAGAACCACATGGTGATGAACAGTCAGGCAAAACCCTGCTGGTGCTTCTTCTGAAGCAAGAATAGACACAGTTAGGTGCAAAAGTTGGAAATATTGCACTCATGTAGTGGCTTTCAAGTTCCCATGCCTTCCTATTCTAAAGTCCCATTTGAGAAATGGCCTCATGCTGCAGTGGGAAGAAATGCAATGTGCTGAAAGAAAGCCATATAATGACAGTGAAACAAATGCTATAAAAGTGGATATGGAGATACTTATGAAGGGTTTCTTTAGTGAAACATAGAGTGGAATCTGTATGATTGACGTCGGATATTCAGAGACGAAATGCAAAATGCCATATTTTGCTCTAAAAGTAATTTGTAAGTAAAACATAACAGTCAATTTAGAAACTCTGAATAGGATTTGCTTTTTTTTTTTTTGCATCTGCCCTTTGCTGTTTCAATTGATTGTTTAGACTGAAATTGCAATCAGATCAGTCTGAAAGCGCTTAAAAAAGATTAATAAGTTCATTTGGTTGTGTCTAAGAAGCAGAGTAAAATTTCTTTGAAATACTTCTGGTATTTAGATGCAGATATCAACAATCTTCCTGAGATTGCCAATTCATAGGAAAATTGATGATTTAATTTTCCTTCCTTCAGTCAGCTGGTGTTGAGGATAAAGTGTTTGGGAAATAATGTTTAAAAGCCCATTATGGCTGTATTTTGATTGTAGTAAAGATGATGTCTCCTTTGCTTCGTTGTTGCATCATTGCTATTTTGTTCTTCCAAGTCAGTACTACATGAGATTTTTAAAAATCCAAATTAACAATTTTTTGTCTTTTTTTTAAATGAGCACAAGTTTCTTTTCTACTTAACTCTTTGTTATCACGTCGTAGTTCTTAATTTTTTATATTGTTTGTACCTTATTTTGAAATACTTGAGTTTTCATTATTTAATTCAACGCATTTCTACTACTACATTCAACTTGAAGCATATTCAGTTGGATGCATCCATTCAGTGATATAATTGCTATAGCTAATTGAAATTGGTAGTATTTTCTGGTTCGCTGTGTGATCCAAAGGTCTGAAATAATAAAAACTCAAGAGTGTTTTCTATCTTCTGGTGAACATTTCTGTTCATTACCCAGTCCCTCTGGGGGATAGGTTTGAATTCCTAACAATTTTCCTTGGAAAATAATAAAAAAAAAGAACACAAAAATAAACTTAGGCTGTAGATACTACTTTAAGTGACAGCTTTTTCTGTCTTTCTAACAGTCCTATTTGCAATTCAGTGACGGTACGGATCATCAGCTTTCACTTTTTGCACAGTAGACTGCAAAACAGCTACTCTGTGTATTGAACATTGAAAATTCATGCTGATAATTGTTTTCATAGAGAGCTTCATTTTAAGATGCTGTGCCTACCCACCAGAAATTTCTAGCTCCCCTAATAGTTCACAATTCCACTATTTCCCTATTATATATCCAGTGACTATGAATTGTTTAGTGTTTGCTTCTGCAAACACAAAGCCTACCCCATTCAGGCACTGCAGGCTTTGTTTTGGTTCTTTTCTTAACTTTCTTAGGAAACACAGCAAGGATCTCAGTGTTCTTTTTGATACATTCTAAATTTTTAAATGTAAGTTTCATTCATCAAGTGAAAAAGGTGTAAAGGTTTTTTTTTTAATATATAGTAAGACAATTAAATGCATTCCATAGTGACATAGGAATTGAGCAAAATGTGGAGCAACCAATAGTTTAAATTGTTGCAACCTTCATCCCTTCTCATGTGAGGGTTGCTCTGAAAGTAACGCCTCCTGTTTTATTATGTTGGCCCACATCATCAGAGGCGGATGTTGGAGGTATGGCAGTAGAGGTTGAACCTTTCCGCCAATATCCCATTATATGTTGTTGCTGTGTGACAGATGGCAGCAGAGGGACAGTCAGACACAAAATAGTGTCTGACATGGAAGTGTGTATGAAGCAAAGGTGTGTCACTGAATTCCTGCATATGGAAAAAATGGCACCCATTGACACCTGCTGAACTTGATGGAGACTAATCAGTGGATGTGAGCTTAGTAAGGGCTAGGTGGTGCATTTCAGCAGTGGCAGTAGCAACAGTGGGTATCCTGCACTGCTATAGATTGTTGCGAGTGCTTCATGCAGGCTCTTGTTCATCACTGGCAAAAATGCAGAGCTAATGGTAGTGACTATGTTGAAAAACAGTGTTTTGTAGCTGAGAATTTGCTGTATCATATAGTTATGTTGTGCTCTTTGTATTTGCTGTAGTTTCTTGGAAATAATTAGGAGGCTTTACTTCTGGAGCAACCTACATGTATTTATGACTGTGCACACACGCACTCACACATATAAAATTGCAGGGCAGAAGAGGGAAGGGAGTAAACTAATTTTACCTCAGTCCTATTCATTGAGAGACAGACCTAAATATTTGTCAGTGGTGAGAACAAAGTCAAGGTCAAAGGCAGTGGCCACCAGATAGACCTGAGATAGGGTTTCATCACCATTTGCCACCTGTGCTAGTTTCTAAGTTCTCACACCAGAGTTAGTACAGAAGGTAACAGCTTTATATAAACAGGGAGTCAGTGATCATTTTTTTTTGCTAAAATCAGAGCTGATGTTTCGTTACCTTCCCGTGGCTGGGTAGAAGCTGGAGACAGGAGGTGGCTGTCAGGAGGTGCTGACAAATTAGCAAATCAGGTGATTTCTGGGAGAAGTGAGTGCCTGGCCCCACTCTGCAGCCCTCCTGTCATTTCATCCTGCCAATGCTGTGAGCATGGGAAGAATGCGAGCTGGACATCATCCCTTGCTGTCCTTGCCTAGTGTCCAGTATTATGAACAGTGAGGGAAGGCAATCCTGCATCTGAACTACTCTCCTCTCCATACGCTGTCCATTATCTCCTGGGCTCAGCTGTATCAAGGAAGCAGTGTTGCAGGCTGGTTGAGCACCTCCAGGCTGAAGTGCTTCTGAGGTGCTTGTGGGAAGAGACATAGAACTTCATGAGAGATGGAAGACAGAATATGACAGGCACAGCCCTTGGAAACATTGATAGATGCTATCGACATCTCCCTTTGACCTTGCTTCTTCCCCACCACCTCTCTTTACTCTTGACTACTCCACTCCATTGGATATTTCTCTGCAACTGTTATGAAAATGGGGTCCTATCAATGTGAGTGAAATGGACAAAATCAGTTGTTTTCTGCCTTATACTCACAATAGCGAATAACAAATAATCAATGTTGCATATACTAACTACAGGGAAGACTTGAGTTGGGTCTGTCAGCATGATATGGCCTCCATAAATGTTACATGGATGTAAAGCTCAAGGAGCCATTTTGAATGAGCTTCATCTATACCCTATTTTACCCAGTTCACCTAACCTTATTTTAAGCCACTTTTACACATAGCTAATACTCTAGAGTGCAATTTATATAGAGGTTTTTTTCCAAATGTATATCAACACTTAATACTGTACTAAAATGTTCATGTTATCTTATTCTTGTAACTAAAACTTGTTCTTCAGTACTAACAAATACACCCTACTAAGCACTCCATACATTCAAATGGAACAAATGTCTCAAATCTTTGTTCTTTTTGAAGAAACAAGCAAATTTCTAAGGCCTCAGTTTCCTCTGCTTGCATATCTGCAAAATTAAAACAACAGATCCAGTCAAACCCTTTGCTTGGTTGCGTAGTATTTTCTTAATCTTCCCTTACACTTGCATTTACCTTTAAATTAAAGAGATGCACACAGGACAAAGTAGTTCAAAACTAACTCAAATACAGGAAGCCTGCTGTATCTGTTCTTTTCCTCAAATTACAGATAAAGTAGCTTTCTCAACAGTTCTACTCACTGCAAAAATTGAAATCAGATATCCCTACAATGTGTTCCACTTGATAATGAGTGTGTCCCATCTGCAGGACATTGCACATTCATATTCACATTTTTCCAGTTTATATTGCTTTATACTTTTTTTTTTTCCTTATGCCAGGAATAACACAGATAACTGATTTAAAAACTTCTACATTACAAAAAGACATCTGAGAAGGTGGGGCATAAATGTTCGATGCATATCAGCTTCTTGTGCTTCATAAATTGATTCCTTCTGTCAAGGGTAGACATCAGGACACTGAGGGCATGAATAGGGCTGAATGGCCTCACCTGGGACCCCTATCACTTGCCCACAGGCATGGAAATCAAAATGCAGCCCTACCCTTTCATGGTAGAGAGCAAAGATCTTGCCATTTGATTACAGTGACATACACTAATTTTATAACAATCATGAACTACTGAAGTCATGTAAACTGCTATAGTTAAAATATTGCCCATTGTCATTACTGTAACACCCAGAGGTGGGACAGTCAGGAGTATGAAATCCTTCCTCAGTCCTGAATGGCTTGCAGCTGGGGAACTTGTCTGCTGGGAGCCACAGGAGTTATCTTAGGTCCCTGAGGTTAAAGAAAGTCACTGAGAGAACAGGAGATTTGTTGTATTAATTCTTGTTCTGTATTAATTCTTCTTTTTTTTTTTTCTTTTTTTTTTTCCCTACTCTAAGTAGATTAGGGTTAAGACAGTGCTTGCTCCTGATTTGCCAGGAAAGCTAGGCTGACTCTCAGCTTTTTCATGAACCTGGTAAGGCCTGTCTGTGACAATTTATCAAAAAACTGCAGTAACCTGTGATAGTGGGAGGTATGAAACATTTGCTTTTGTTAAATGTTTTTGACTGTAAGGTTTTGGTTAACAATACACCGCACTGATTCTACTGTCAAGACTTATTCCACACAGAAAAATACGTCACTCAGTCTTTACACTTAAAATCCTTCCACAAAACACTCACTGCTGTACATGTAAATGATGCATAACTACCAAATTTTAAGAAGTTCCACTGACCTACTGATTACTCAAATATTAAGTTAGTCTAGGATTTATTTTAGAGCTTCACTGTTCATGAAGTTTCCACTGAAGAGCTTCCCTTGTTTTTAGATCCCTTCCCTGTATGTCCTGGGAAGGTGCAATGGGTGATCTGAAAGTAACGCCTCCTGTTTTACCACATTGGCCCATGATGTCGGAAGCAGATATTGGTGGTATGGCAGTAGAGGTTGAACCTTCCTGCCAATATCCCATTACATGTTGTTGCAGTGTGACAGATGGCAGCAGAGGGGCAGTCTGACAAAGTAGCATCTGACATGGAAGCGTGTATGAAGCAAAGGTGTGTCACTGAATTCCTCTATGCAAAAAAAAAATAGCACCCATTGACATTCATTGATGCTTGCTGAATATTTATGGAGACCAAACAGTGAATGTGAGCACGGTGAGGCAGTGGGTGGTGCGTTTCAGCAGTGGTGACAGCAACGTGAAAGACAAACCACGTTCTGGACAGCCATGCACAGCTGTCACCATGAAATGAAGAGCATCTCCATCAGCTTATCTGCGTGAACCAACAGATGACAACCGGGGAACTGTGTACAGAGCTGAACGTCAGCTTCAATGCATTGGAAATGATAGTAGAAACATTGGAATAACTCAAAGTTTGTGCCAAGTGGGTCCCACAAATGCTCGCACAGGAAGAAAAGAACACCATATGTAAGTTTGTCAGGACCTACAGAATCAATACAAGGCTGAAGGTGACAGTTTCCTGGATCACGTCATTACTGGTGATGAGATGTGATGTCGCCACCACGAGCCAAAGTCAAAATAGCATAGGGTGATGATGTAAATTCCCTTTCAAAGAAAAAGTTGAAGACACAGCCCTCAGCGGGTAAGGTGATGCGCACTGTCTTTGCGATGGGAAAGGGGTGATCCTTCTGGATTTCCTGGAACCTGGATTACCATCAACTCTGACTGCTACACTGCAACTCCGACTAAGCTGGAAACTTGAACTTCCAGAGTCAGGCCCGGGAACAAGACAACCTTTCCCTTGCAAGATGATGACGCCAGGTCCCATACCAGTTTGAAGACTGTAGAGCACATTGCCAGTCTTGGCCGAACTGTCCTGCCACACCCAACACGTAGTCTGGATCTGGCACCTTCTGACTTCCATCTGTTCACGTCGATGAAAGATTGGCTATGTGGGCGACATTTTCATAGCAATAACGCTGTCATAGCAGCTGTGAAATAGTGGGTCACCTCTGCTGGTGTGTATTTTTATGAGCACGGCATGCAGGCTCTTGTTCATCTCTGGCAAAAATGCGTGGCTAATAGCAGTAACTATGTTGACAAACAGTATTTGCTCTAGCAAATAGTGTTATTCTGTTCCTTATATCTGTTGTAGTTTCCATGGGAATAAAGAGGAGGCATTACTTTGAGAGCAACCTACGTACATCCATTACTCCTGTTCTGGCTCAAATCAGGAGTCCCCTGCTAGCACAAGTCAGTCAGTGATTTGCCTTTCCAGGTGGGAGTGGTTGTTAGTGCTAGAGGAGAGGAAATTGGTGTTCATAGATAATGAGTCTAAAAATTTTCCTGTGCTGTAGCAGGATAAAATTTGAGTCAGCTCTGGTGCTTTGGTGGCGGTGAACTTTAAAAGTTTATGCTGTACATAAAAAGCATGCACTTTAAACATGAAGTAGTTCAGAGTGTTGTGATGCCTTCTCGTGTTCAGGACGTATTTTGACAAAAAGGGGTAGTTCTTGCAGCAGGAAAATAAATAGAAATAACTTAAGTTGTAACACCCTTCTGGAGATAAAGTTTCTCACCTCAGCAGGATGAGTCAGGTTGTGCCCCACAAAAGGGACAGTGATTGAGGCAGACCCAAGCTGACCTTCTGGAGCCTATTACAGTCATGCTGATCCTGCTGGGACTCTGCAAAGCACAGCTGATGCCTACTTGTCTGCAAATCCTCCTGCTGCCCCATCTCCTTTCTTGGCTCTGAAGGTTGAAGTTACCATTGTTATCAGTGTCACAGCTGGTGGAGGTAAGGTGAGTCAGGAGGTGCTGCACAGGAGCTGCTTCACCTGCTGCTGGGGCTGGAGCTGTCTGGGGAGGGAAGCAAGTTGTGATTCTCTGTTGTTGCTGGTCCGGCATCATTGGCTTGGTGGAGTGAAAAGGGAGGGAGGAATACGTGCGTCCAGAGCCAGGAAGCGATGGTTTGAAATTGCTGCAAAGGCTGTATTCAGCTCCTGTTCGGCCTCTGGGCAGTACCCTTGGCTGCCTGCAGTCACTCACCGCAGCTTTGGTGGCTGTTGTTTGGTAATGTGTCTTCTCCCCTTAAGTCTCTCCTTCCCCTACAAGCAGTTCACTGCTCAATCTGTGACCCTCAGGCTTTATGTCTTATTTAAGCATCCTGTGTTTTCTAATGAGAACAGAAAGCTCTGTTAGCGTGGTAGATTCACAGCCTCGGTTGCTGCCATCACATTGGACCTTGCTTTCCACAAGCACTACATTCAGTTTATGAAGAGCCAACAAATGTTATGAGAAAAGTCAATCTGTTCGAAGGTACACTGATATACAGGAATGGTTATTTCACATCTGGGATCTCTCTGCATGGAAAGTACACAAAATTTTATAACTCATCAACTCTAGGAGATGCCCAAGCATGCTGAAAGTAGGACCATAAATTTCTAGGAGATAAAACATTTTCATAGAAAAAGAAAATACCAACAAAATAAGCAAGGTCTGTAGCATTCTGGAATGCATTAGAAAAAGATATTAAAAAAGAAAACAACAATCCTGCCTTTTAATTTATGACTATGTATAAGAAAACTAAAAGATTCCCAACTTCCAGTAAAAGATAAAAGATTAAAAATATACTTCTCATTTCATAGAAAACTGCCCTGTTAAATCTGAAATTTAAATCATAGTGTTTGATTATCAGTGCTCACCAAGAGGATTACAGAACAGTCATTAAATCTTATTACAAAGCGAAGTGCAGAAAGTAATTGCACATATTTGTAAGTAGCTTAGAATTGATTAAAAATGCATAAAGAAAAACGGCGAAGTTTTCTGCTGGCTCAAGCCTAGTAGCCCTGCTGGGTAAACACACGCCAGCTCCTTCCTCCAGTAACCTTCTCTGCTTCCTCTCCATGTGGCAGGAGGAGGATTTCTCCCTGCTCTAGGGACAATGACACTACGTGTGATGCTTGGACTGCTGTGAGCAGTAGGAGATAGGGAAGGCCTGCATTCATGCTGAAGCTAGGCAGCTTTAGGAGAAGCTCACCAAGTTTAATTTAAGCCATTCCTCGGGCTAAGCGTTTCTTCCCCCACCCCCTTCCTCCTCTGAAGGCTGTTTTAAAGCTGCGTTTTCAAAGCGATGTATAGGGAATTAAGTGCTCCGGTTCCACAGCTGTTAATGTGATTTTGTGAGCAAATACCCTCTACTCCAGCGCTGCGCTGAAAGCCATAGTCTGCTATGAGGTTTTATACATCCCCTGCATGCAAAGCTGTGCCAAATCAAGGTAACTTTGGAAGTGAGTTAGCTCTGAGCAAATTATTGGCACATGGAGCTTCTTGCTGTCTGTTTATTTGGGATGGGCAATGAGGCAGACCTTCCCTGCAGAGGCTGAGCAAGAGGTAGGACTGAGTGAATTGTGTATGCCATTCCATGCTTAGTTTTGCTTGGCTATATAAAGATGTGCCCCCTCCACAACTCAGCTTTGGCTGAGCAGAGACAAATTTGGTGTATAACGCGCTGCAAGGAGTAGTCTAGTCCCATGCAATCTAGGTCTCAGCATTTTCAGGCTGGCTATCAGGAAAACTTCTCAGAAAGAGTGATAAGGCAGTGGCATGGGCTGCCCAGGGAGGTGGTGGAGTCACCGTCCCTGGAGGCTTTTGAGAACTGCGTAGATGTGGCACTGAGGGACATGGTCAGTGGGCATGGTGGGGGTGGGTTGGTGGTCGGACCACATGATCTTAGTGGTCTTTTCCAACCTCAGTGATTCTATGATTCTAAGCCATTTGTTGATTTTAACTTTGTGCTTAAGCTGCTCACATATCTCTTTTGGCACTGAAGATATATTGATATATTCCTGTGACACTGTGTTGTGTCATGCTTTTCCTTTCCTCTTGAATTCATCTTTTTCTCAGAGCCAAGGCAGTTTGGTTATATTCTACTGTGCCCATTTGTGGGGATGTGGTAAGGAAGGCATGTGAAGTTCCTAATTACCAGCCTCACATTGACAAATTTATGACATTTCATTTTATTTTGCTGGCTGAATTGAAGGGATTACAAAAGATTTTGCTGTTCTGTATTCATTTAGAACATCTATAAGAGCTTCTGAATAATCTTTGTTTGCAACTAGGAGAAAAATGCACATTTTGTCAACTTATCTTCAACTCACTTCATGGGACTAGACCTCAATGGCTGTCCTTCAAATTAATACGAATTTAAGAACCAAAGCTCTACATAATGAGTTGAGAATATCTGTCTCAGAGTGTACTATTGATTTACTGCCCTAACATTTCTGAGAATTACCCGTTGCATAATCTATAGAACCAAAAGATTTCTTTGCAAGGTTGCTGCTATCTCTTAAGGTTTTATCTAAAGCCTCGAGAACTGTAATTTTTTCTCAAAGTCACATAATAATCTTAGTTTTCTTTCAGTTGTAAAGAAAGTTTCTTGCTGCAAGGATTGTGTAGAAAAGCTTACAAATATGAATGTCAGAGAACAGCGTGGGGCTGAGGGCCAGAAAGCTGGGCACGGAGGTGACAGGTGACAGCGTCCATCAGCAGCACCCAACAAGGGCAAGCATGTGAGCCAGGACCACTGTCCATTCAGGGAGTCCATCAAGAGCTGAAGGAGACAGGGGCAGGGCTGGAGAGAAGGTCATGGTATGGGCCCAAGGGATATATCCAAGGGACACATCCAAGGGACATAGCAAGAGGCAGAGAGAGGGACAAGCTATGGTGTCTGAAGGGTCCTCCCAGGAGATGAGCTATTGCAGTGGAGGGCTGAGGTCCATACAGGGGACAGATCCAGAGGTAGGGATGGGGACCTGCTATAGCGCAGCTGGGGCAGGCACTCATAGCCTTGGAATCATAGAATCATTAAGGTTGGAAAGACCAATAAGATCATCTAGTCCAACCATCAACCCATGCCTGTGACCACCCTAGACCATGTCACTCTGTGCAACATTGACAATTTTCTTCTAAACCTCCAAAGATGGTTCCGCTGCCTTGGGCTCAGCTGAACCTGTGTCCATGGGCAGGGGTGAGGGCTCTCAGCCAGCCTGGTCAGGGACATTAAGGACTATTAGTGCTTCTAGGTCTCTGACACTGAACCCAGCAAAGACAAAAGTAACCAGAATATAAAATGAACACAAAGATAATTTCCTGAACTTAGGATTTTTAAGCAGATTTCATTTGATAGAGAAAAGACAAAGCGCGTTTCATTGAAGAACTGAGGCTGTGCCAGAGAAGGCTCACTGTAGACTTTGGTTACCTTTGCTGTTGCTCCCAAGGTACATCATCTTGCTCATACGAAGCAACCATGTTACAGGTTCCCCTGAAGGGTGTGTTTTTAAGTGAATTAGAAAACATCTGCCTATTGGATTCTAAGCTCTTGATCCATTTTTTCTTACTCACATATTACAACTTGACTTAATGCTTCTCATTTTGTAGTAGATCAGAAATTTCAGAGGTCCTTTGATACTTTCAGATTGTCACATGTCAACTTTTCAGAATAGTTTACTCTCTTTTCCAGTTATATTTCAAAGCCATGGAAGGACTTCCATGAAACCCCATGAACCCCACTTCCACGGAATGTTTGCTTTGACATATAGCTGTAAAAGCCTGAAGTCAGCTGATCACCATTGAAAGAGATATTTTGAAAATGCTTTTGGTCCTGATTTAGGAAACTGTCTCTATCCAGGAATCACACCTCAGCATGTGCTTTAAATGTGTTGTCAGGTCATGGAAGTCGAATAGGTTTCTATGTGTCCGCTTCAGTATGATCCTGAATCTAGACCTGTGTTGGTAAGAGGTAATCTTTATTCTTGTTTGTACTCCATTTATACTGTCATGTGTTTATCAACAGCCAAGGAGAATGGAGAAGGGCTACAATTTGTTAATCACTGCCTGGAGAAATCTGTAAGCTCATCCTGGTATAAATAAGCAGGCATGAGAATTTGCTTTAATAGTTTTCTGTTCCTTTGGTAATGCAGGAATTTTGTTTGAGTTTTGCCAACTGTTTTTTAATTTTTTTTAACTTAGTGTTTTTAGGTAAACACTATTTAAATGGCTTATGTTATTGGATTTTTTCCTTTTTTTTTCCCCCCTCTTTCCCAGGAGATAAAACCATTGAAATCCTCCTCTACTGAAATCAGTGGCAAACCTCTCATTGAATTCAGGATTTTACTCAACCAAAGAGTTTTTTGCAAATAAGGTATTTAGATACTGCACTCAAGGGTGATATTCACAAATTTAATGTTGCTTCCTCAAAATAAAAATTCTTATATGTTAGCGTGAAGAGGCCCTAACTGGAATGCTACTCCTTGAGAACTGATTCCCAGTCCTCTAACTTAATGTTGTCACCAAAACCCATACAATGGCAGTGAAGTCAGCTATCCTAGCTGCTTTACACAGTGCCAATAACACAGTTAGTTGTTTGAAAAGGAAAACAAATTAACAAATAAACAGAAAGCAAAAAAGACTGAAAGGGTTTGCTCTCCCTGCTTGTACAATCAGACAGATGTCCTTCAGGCGCAATTCAGATCCAATATGCTTTTGCATGTATCAGCCAGTGGTGCCAGAGGTGGACTTGTGAATCTGGGAGCCTTTCAGATCCCGGGTAGTCTTTATCAGGGGTGGATCCCAAAGCCGTGCCTGTATGGGCCATACCTTGTTATTAACACAGAGGCTTGTCCAGTACTGGGCTCACCATGCTAGTTTTAAACCATTCAGCTTTCCTTCTGGCTGCAGATTGAAGATCCTCTGGGTCACCCAAAAGCAACCACTTCATAGAGTCACCTGACAGAACACAGCTTGTCTGAGTGAAAAACTTCCTCCTAATATCTAATCCAAATCTTCCCTGTCTTAGTTTAAAACCATACCCCCTTATCCTATCACTATCCACCCACGTAAACAGTCATACCCCCTCCTGTTTATATGCTCCCTTCAAGTACTGGAAGGCCACAATGAGGTCTCCCCGGAGCCTTCTCCTCTCCAAGCTAAACAAGCCCAGTTCCCTCAACCCTTCTTCATAGGAGAGGTGCTCCAGCCCTCTGATCATCTTAGTTGTCCTCCTCTGGACCTGTTCCAAGAGCTCCACATCTTTCTTGTGCTGGGGTCCCCAGGCCTGGACGCAAGCCTGTCATCATCCTGTCATCAGTTACCAGTGAACAGTGCCTGACACCTCCCTCTGTACTTCTCCTCTTTGGGAAGCTGCAGAGAGCAATGAGGTGACATCTCAGCCTCCTTTCCTCTAAACTGGACAACCCAAGTGCCCTCACCCTCTCCACACAGGACATGCCTACTAGCCCTGTTGTCAGCTCCATTGCCTTCCTCTGGATGCTTTCAAGGGTCTTTTATATATTGTGGAGAACTGCATGCAGTTTTCAAGATGAGACAGCATCAGTTCTAAATGCAGTGGAAGTATCTCCTCTTTTGATCAGCTGGCCATGCTGCATTTAATGCACCCCAAATGTGGTTTGTCCTCTTGGCTGCCAGGGCGCACTGCTGGCTCATGTTGAGACTGCCATCACCAGCACCCCCATATCCCTTTCTGCAAAATTCTTTACCCAGTATACCTTGACTGGAATAAGTAATTTATTTGAGAAAAAAGGAGAGCTACTTTGTGCTTAAGAGGACCCCCCAAGTAACGTGACCATTTCTATTTTCATGACATCTGGGTGGCAAAATAGATAGGGCGACATGGATTATGGTGATGCTGATGAAAAGGAGCTTATTTAAATCTGAGGAGATAAAGCACATTTCAGCTTTGTATGTCTGTCTTCTGTGCGGACTAATTAGTGTACATAGGGAGATGAATGATGAGAGAGAAGGATACCAAGAGAGATCTGTGATATGACTTAACCTTTAAAAAATAACCACTGAATTTCAGCATCTCTCTGTCTGCATTCCTCTATGGATAACTGCATTCCTCAGTGCATCCTGAAAATTAGGCCTCTTTAAATTGTTCCTATATGGGCAACAGGAGGAAGAGGCACACGAAATCATGGGTCATATATTTGAGGTAAATATCAGGAATGGCAATTACAGAGATGTGCATTCTCACATATGTCCATATACACATATATCAATCTGATTGCAGATCTAATTAATGCAAACAGGTAAATTCTAAGTATCGTTAGACTGTATACCCAATGTACATAAAATGTAGCTAATTGTGCTACATGAGTTGACAAATAAAATAGTAAGGTAAAAGAATACAGTACTCTTTATACAAGTACTTCAAATGGAATATATAATACAAAATATTGATTCAAGAGGGTTGCCGTATTGAAAATCAAATGAGTTTTTGCCAATGCTGAGAGCAGACAAGCCTCGTGCAATCAGCCTGCTCAAATACTCATTACAGCAGTGCTGTTTGTGGCACTCTACTTAACAGTCTGTCAGCAATTTCATTACAAAAAAAACCTTATTTTTCAGGGAATTATATTTTGGCCACAAAAAGTTGCTCCAGTAAGAAATTAAAAATGTATTTAGAGATGTGGTGGAAAGGAACATCCCCACCCCTCCATCCGAGTTGCTTTTAAAGGTCTGATCCTGGGTCACTAAAGTCAGCAAGAATTTTGCCTTTTTTTTTTTTGTCAGAAGGAGTAGAATTGAGATAAAAGGATCTTTCAGTGATTAATTGCAGTTAACAGTAGCTTTGATTTTGACCTTAGCCAAGCTTATGTTCTCTGATAAGATTTAATCATCAGTAGTGAGGAACTTTGAGGTGTCTCAGAATTATTTTTCTCCAAATAGTTTCCTGTGGTACAGTCCTCAGAAAAAGCTTTGCTGATATGATACTTCGGTAAATGAAGGCCAATACCCAGATTTTAAGCCCAGTTCAGTCAGTTGCTTTCTGTGCCAAAATGGGGCCCTCCTACTCTAGTTCTTGTGCTGAAATCTGGCATTGGAGGTAGTAGACCTAAGGACAGGAGAGTAATGTATTATCTTGAACAGTGCAGTGTAACATTTATAAGATCTGACATTCAGCTATAGCAGATCCTGTGCAACCTGATCTGATGTTGATTTGGGCCTGCCTTGGGAGGGTGGTGGTTGACCAGGCACTTCCTGAGGGCCTTTCCCACTTGCATTACTCTGAGGCTCAGGAGAGTTGTTAGGAGGAACTCTAGTATCTGCTGTTGCCAAGAGCTGCTGGGACTCCTGTTCAGAGTCACCAATAAATATAAAACTTTCTGATGCTTTAGGACATGGAGTGTCAGGGTTTGCTTTGATCCATTATAGCTGTTGTGATTATATGTTGTTGGAGAAATGGCTTGGCTTGCTCTTCCATATCCAAAGTGAGTGATTTATCTGGCGTGCTGTGAATTCAAATTCTTCATTTTTTTCTCTCTTTGGGGACCACTTGAAACTTTATTTACGCAAAAATTAACTTGGATTGCAGCGTAGAAGTGCTTCTGAAAATTTTGCCCTGTAGAGTTGCATTAGCAGCAGAGCTATAATTGTGTTTCCTTTCATTTGTTCTGTAACGCTAAAGTTGCACCAGTGTATTTGAGAGGTGTATTAAGGTTATTAAAAGGTACTTTTTATACTTCTTAGACAGTTACTAAGAAGCAGCATGACAGCTAGAAGAAAATAAACAAAATGAAGGAGCATGTGAACTGAGAGTACACCAAGATGCCACAAACAATGCTAGATCTTAATATGATGCTAATTTACTATTTGCAGTCATGCAATATAAACCACACCAGTCTCTGTGTTTAAGAGAAAGTAAAACTACCAATGTGATGAGAGGTATTGGCTTCCAGGTAAAAGTAAAGAGCTGGTGTGAATGTTGGCAAGCTCTGTGAGACAGAGATGAATCTGTAGTATGACTTGGTGAACACTCCTAAAATGGGACAGTAAGCTTGTATTCCAGTTATGGCAGACAGACATCAGAGTAAGAAGATAAAAATGATTCCTGTATAAAGCTATGTATCACATTGTAATATGAAATATATTAAAAAGGTTGACTATGGTTACAAAGACGAAAAGATGAAAAACAGTTCATCCAACAATTATGATTGTTTAGGTCTTTTGCTTTTAGATTTTTTACTGTCTTGTTTAAGTTTCTTGCATGCACACAAATACATAGAAGAGAAGCCTTTCCCAGATTTCATATAAGCTTTTCCTTCTTGCCTATTTAGAGCCAAGCATGCCTGATCTTTCAATTACTGCTAGCTCCTAGCCATGTCATTTACCTGTGAAATATTTATTTGCTGCCATCTTTGCTGCCATCATTTCAGTGACTGCTGTACACCTTTGTTGGATTTGATACTACCCTTTGGTCAGTGCTGAGGTCCTTTCTAATCTTGTAATCTAATACAGAAAATGTTCTATTGTGTGGCTTTGAAAAATATGTATATATAAATAAACAGTAGCTTCTGTACTTAGCTTCTTTGCAGTCTTACACCTTCCTCCTGAGTCAGCTACTGTGCTTGTTTGCTCCATCATTATCCTGGCTGAAAAATGTCAGAGTGATGGAGTACCTACGAGCAGTTTCCCAGTGAAAAAATAAAGGATTTGCTGAGTGAGCATGAGATGTGTTCCACAGAGAATCCTAATATCTGGTGGCAAAACCAGGACAGAAGCAGGTCCCCTTGCAAAGAGGCTAACCACTGATGGAAATGAAATTGTCACAGAGCCTAAGGAGCAGAATTGTTTCTTACTATTTTTATTTTTATGATGGCTGTGGCAGGCCCCCCTCCTTTCCCATATATATGCATACATACAGATACATACATACATGTTCTCTCTCTCTCTCTGTGTATATATACATATATATTCTCTTTATTATGTGTATATATATTTATATGAAAAATATGTACACGTGTATATTTATAAGAAAGCCACATCACTGAAATGCTAGAAAAACGCTAAGATCTACTGGTATGTATTTTAAATAAGATTCCCCTCTGTATGGGGGTTGATATAATCTTCAATTACATGACTGTGTACTAATTTTTCCAGGCGGGCCATACCCTTCTGCACACATAAGAGGCAGAGTCCTTGGAAAGAGGTTGAATTCTTTTCAGTTAACTGGTTTTAGTGAGGTTTCCTAGTTGTATTTCTGAACAATACTTAACCTTTGATAGGTAAAATAATCTAATGAATTCATGCCCTCTTCTGTCCCTGTCCCCGACTTGCTCTGCCCTTCCCGTGCACAAGTGGGTTGACTGTAGGATTAAACCACAGTCTTCTTTCAGTGGAGGGTTACAAGCTGCTGGTGGAAGGAGGGTTGAAGGCACATGCTTTTGCCTTTGATATTGAGTGGACAACAAAGAAAAGAAGCGATATACAGATCTCTGTCATCAAATGTGCTGTGCTGGCCATCACCTTCCAGACTTATCCTAAACGTCTCACAGCATCTCTATACTCTTCTTCCCTTCCCTAGTCCTGCTTGCCTAACTGCTCCTTGCAGTTCCCATTTCTTTCTATTATTTTATTTCTGCCTACTTCTTTATTCTCACTCTCCTTCTCTTGGAAGCTTTATCCCCGACACTGAATTTGGCATGTTTCCCTGTCCTCTAGCCTTTGAGGCCCCAGCCAAGTAATATTTTGAGAACAGACTAGAGATAGTCTCCCTGTATTCTTTTCCCATTGGTGGTGTCTCAGTATTAAGGCTAGCAATTTTAGGAGTAAATCCTGTTCAGCACCTCCATCCCTACTATGCAGTGACATCTATTTGGTGGCAGTGCAAGCATTTATTCTGATTGGCACTGGGAACCTGCACAGAGATGGACCAGGCTCTGAGCAACCTGATCTGGCTTTGGATGTCCCTGTTTGTTGCAGGGGAGTTAGACTAGATAACCTTTAAGGGTCCCTTCCAACTCACAATTCTATGATTCTATGGAGCAGGCTCAGTTCATGGGTTAGTTGCCTAAATGTAGCTCAGAACAGGTTGCTCTGCATTAGTGAACTGAAATTTTCTCATGTGAACCCTTAGCCAAACTCAGCCCACCAACACACCTTTGGGCCTAGAGCAAGTCCACCTCCCTCTACCATACCTCTTTTCTGTATATGAATATTTAGAATCTGTAAGGTAAATAGTTGTAAGTTTTTTTCTAGTTGGCCTCTATTTTGTTGAGAAATGCCTGAAATACCTTACATGAAACCTCTCAAAGGGATAATCATCAGATAAATAATCTCTCTGAAGACTGTACCCTGTTCATCGCAGTTCAGTAGCATCAAAATTGCTACCAACAATAGTGAGGGGTTTAGAATGGAAAGCATTGGGAAATGGTTGGACCAGAAGATCTTAGTGTTTTTTTCCAACCTAAATGATTATACGATTCTATTAAATCTTCATTACCTCTAATACTGCACTGATTGTGTTGCCAGCTTTCCAAATCACAGCAGCATTGCAGGGATGGGATAGTGGAAGCTTTAGCCATCTCCCTGGCCTCCTGGTAGATGTGGGGCCTGAGTTATTTATATGTTGTCAAACATGCCTTTGGCAGGTGGCCTGAAGCATTGCAGCCACAGAGGAGCATTCCTTGTCACTTCTTGTATGTTAAAAAATGCCCAGACTAGGGAGCCCTGAAGCTTGCTAACCCAGATGTAGAACAACAGGAGCTGGCCTGTAATTCATACCAGATATAAAAGAAATGCATTCATGCCCTGAGACACCCCTTTCCACAATGAAGAGAAGAGTTAAGACTTGTGCCCAGCATTACTTTAAAAAGTAAAGAGTTTCCTGTCCGCAAGTGGATCTAAAATGAAAAAGAGGAGGTATCCTCATAAGTGCTGCTTGGTTTCTTGCATATTAGTTCCTCTGTGGAAGTTGGCTGTCTTTTTACTGGCAATTATTGTGTTCCACTGTTGGAAAAAAAAATGCTAAAATCCTTTGTGGAGGTGGAGAAATTAATTATTTTTGCTCAGGTCTGAAAGCATCAAAAAGGGAAACTTGAAACCTTTGTACTCTACAGTTTTATTCCACTCAGCTCTAAAGAATACAGAATGATGCCGTTCACTGGAGAGAAATGTACTGTATTATTTCAGAGGTTTATTGTTACCAATATAATTTGGGAATGTGCTTTGCTCCCTATGGAAAAAGAACCGTTTCACAATGTTCTGTACTTTCTCTTCTGATGTTCCTGGTCCTGCTGGATGAATGTGCAAGCAGTTAGGTTAGGACATTTGTTCTCCTAAAAAAGTAGGTAAAAATTATTCAGTAGATGTCCCCTGGTCAGGCACTGATCTTATTTCTCACACAGTGGAGCCCACAAATAGCTGTAGCAAATTTCTGAGGAAATCTTACTTTCTCCATCTCTAAATAAACGTATCTCACCGTCCTATGGATACACAGCAGCACTCCCACTAGTTCCTACCCATCAGCTGCCCTTTACTGCCTCTCACATTATGCTCCAGGCCTTGCTGTTCAGAAGTTCAGCTTCAGCTGACGACAGCAATATGGATGTACTGCAGCTGCCCAGCTGCAAAGAAAGATCCACCACTTAGCAGTTGGCAGGCAGCTGATTTTTGTGCCTTGTAGTCACATCACAGTGCTGTTGCACACTGTAATGACCAGGATGCCTTAATGAGGAATACCTCTCTCCACTGGTGATGCACAGCCGACAAGTAGGAAATCAATACCCAGCAAGGTCATATGTCCTACCCAAGAATTTCCTTTCTGATGTACTTTACAGACTCATAGGATGGAAGACTATACTGTGTTTTTGCTCACGGTTGCTTATGCTTTGTTGTTACATATGAGAACAACACACCGTACCCAACAGCGCTTCCTCAGGACAGCAGCCCTGCAATGTAGTTTGGGATGGGGCTGTCTACTGGGAGAAGCTGCCCTCTGCTAGTGTTTCTTGCACTCCTTTAGCTAAGAGGGACAAATGCCCATAGTTTCAATGTACAAATATATTTTGTATGTGATTGAAATAAAATTTCAGTACAATTTTTCTAAGGCTGAAGCTCACTGATATTCTTGTATACTCCTCTGTCAAGCTTGAGTATAATGACACATTTAGGATCATTTCTGTCTCTGATTCAGAATGCAGCAATGAAACATTGCACACTGATCTGAGAGGAGAAAAGTCATGTTCTCCTAAAACCTGAATTTTAATGACTTTAGAGTGAAAATCAATGTTAAATTAAAAAGAGGTTTCAGTGCAATAAATGCCCAAACCAAGAGGAGAAAGTAATTTGCTTGATTTTTTAGGTTTGGTTTGAAATCTTCTCACAAAGGAAAAACATCACTGTTCCCCATCTATAAAGGACTTTGTCTGGAAATTTTGAAGGAGCAAAATTTTATGCCTTGCTCATCTCACGAATGGATGTCAATCTCCTGTAACCTTAATAACAAAGGTTACATAAGGATTCTTCAAAATTCAGTTTTCATAAGGAAAAGCCCTGGAGAACAAATGATATTAGTCCCGAGGAAATTACTTTTACTGCGTGTATGTGACTGTAACAGACTGAGAACAAAAATCGATGGCTTATCCGCACAGCAAGAACCCTTGAGATTATGGAAAAGCGGGGCTTGAATAACTTATTTTACTTTCAGAAAGAGCACTGGGACAAACATAAAACCAACAGAAAAACCAACCCATGCTCTGTGTAATGCTCTGTGCTTGCTGCAGCCTTATTCTCCCCATGCATATCACAGTGCTGCAGAGTACATGTGTCTGAGGGAACACTGACCTTTTCCTTAGGTTCATAACAGGAATGTGAGAAGTGTAAGTTTTTGCTCCAGTGCAGATTTCCTGAGCAATCTTCAATAATTCATTTAATTTCACCATGTATCAATTCCATGCTATAAAAGGAGCCTGTTACTTTTCATTCTTTTCTACAATGTTGTGAAAATGTGTTGTAAAATTTCAAAAGATAAACAGCCGTGGGAGCTATACATAATTGTATTGATATATAACTCTCCTTTATCCTCTTTTTCTGCTTACTTCTAGATATCTTTATATGTGATTCTAGAAAAAAAAAAACACCAAAAACAAAAAACAATGCTACAGGAGCCTGTACTACTCTAGAGCACCTAAAAAAAAATAATTGCATTGGAGGAAATTGGGTTACTTTTCTGTCTAGAAGCAGCATATAGACAGTGAAAACTTCCCCAGAAGGAAGTATGTAGGCTGAGTGGCTTTCAGTACCTTTATATGACCATTTGACAGGAGAGTATCAGTCTGCAAATTGGCGTAATTTAGGTCAGTTCCTATTGTATATTCTTTTTTTTTTCTTTACCAGCTGCCCTAGACAACAGATTAATGCTAGTTTTGAGTTTCTGCACAGATGACTCAGCCTTGCCAAGGCACTTTGCAGTGGCCTGCAAATTTTTGTGTTTCCACTAAATCAAATGGGTGATTTTAAGGAAGTTCTTCTGCCTTGCTCCATTCACAAAGCAGACCCTGCCAATTTTTGGAGTTGTTAAGTTGGATTTACTCAACCTGAATTTGCTTTTGCTATAAGCATGTAAGAAACAATGTGTACTGGTTATTGATAGTTCTGTTCAGATGTGACTTCTATAGGTGCAATGGATATGTATATTTTTTAATATACTTATTTTTACTAGAAGTTAGTTTGGTACTGGGGGCCTATGAAAAGCCTCTGAGACCAATTTGAGCCTATTTAAACATTTAAAGTATTTTGCAACACGTTGGCCCTCTTCCTCAGGGTACAAAACACTGCCACAAAAAGATTTGAAGACTTTATTCCAGCACCCCAACTTGATTTCCAGTCTGTGGCTGCTTAGGAATGCTCAGCATCTGACCAGACAGACAAGCAAAATCATTGCTTGACAGAGTGACTGACAGGTTCACTCATTTGACGTGATGAGTGCGTGTCAGTCTGTCGCAGCGGGCACTGTTGCAGAGCTGGCGTAGCATTGGAAGCCCCGTTTTCCTCCCTATTTCAGCCGTTCCCATTTAATCACCGCTTTCCTCTTTTGTCTTTCCCAGGCAGTGTTGCCATAGTAACAGTGTCTCTTGACCATGCTGCCTTCCTCCCATCAGGGCTACCCCTGTCAGCCTCCCATCAGCAAGGTTTCACCCATCTCGGAAGCTCTCTCTGGAAGCTGCTTTCCCAGCATACATGCGAGTAGTTGGCATACTCTTTGGTGAAGGCGACTCTGGACATTGCAACTGGAGCCACCAGACCAGCACCCAGTTTTATGTTGCATACTCGCGTGTGTTAACTACCTGTGAGCAATTAGATCAAAAAGGAACAAACCTTCCTTCGCCCCACCAAAAATCTAATCTTCTATTTAGTCTTGTTCTGATCTTGATGTTCTCCAACATCACTTCGCCAAAGCTAAACCTGCAATTTCAAAGTCACTTGCTGCTCCCGGGATAGAGGTTTGCCAGACCAATCATACAGAAAGTTATAGTGGGATTTATTTTTTAAAATTATTGCTTGTTGCCCTTCAATCATTTTCCTTAACTGTTTTTGTTCTACCAAACTTTTGAAACAGATTCATTGAGCAGTTTTAAATTTCTCTTCTCAATAAGATCCAGAGGTTAGAAGAACATAGTATAGGGTTTGATGAATGTATTGAAAGGGTTAATTAAAAAAAAAAAAAGTTTCCATAAATATCTAAATGCATAAATGAATTTATTTTTAATGAATTATAGAACAGTCTGTCACAACAGGCTATTTATACAAGAGATTTCCATTTGACACAAACTAATGTATCTGTTTATTAATATAAGGATCAATCTCGTGTGCTGCATGTACATACTGTTTTATATTTTCTCATGAAGAACAGCAAGTGCAAACAGATGCGAAACTGCCATATGAGGTGCAGCTAATGGACATGTGAGTGGATGTTAAGCAGAGGAAAATACAGAGAGGAAATACAGAGCAAGTATCTGGGAAAATATAGAATCATAGAATCATTAAGGTTGGAAAGACCATTAAGAACATCTAGTACAAACTTCAGCCCATGCCTGTGACCACTTTAGACCATGTCCCTCAGTGCCACATCCACATGGTTCTCGTCCTCCAGGGATGGTGACTCCACCATCTCCCTGGGCAGCCTGTGCCACTGCCTCACCTCTTTCTGAGAAAAAATGTTTCCTAATAACCAACCTGAACCTCCCATGGCACTGAAGGCCATTACCTCTCATCCTGTCAATCTGATCTAATCTATTCTGGAAATATTGTTATTGAACAATAATTTACCTAAAACTAAGCTGAAACACATACAAGGGACAAAATTAAGACTCTATGCAAAAACTGTATACATAAAAAGATGTGTTAGTAAATGATGAGATTCTCTATTTATGTAAAGCAGACATATGTGCCATGGGAGCTGCATGACATCACTAAAAATGTGGTAAAAAACTAGTGAAAATGTTAGCCTATTGCTCCTATATTAGAGTGGGTAAGATTGTACTCAGTATATCTAATAATTTTAAGTATAGAAACATAATGATAGACTAAATTAGCTGATAAAAAAAAGTCTCTAGGGAAGCCACTGTGAATAATACTCTGAAAGTGTCATCACATTGTCTGTAGTATTCAGAAAAAAAGAAAGTTGGATTAGAAAAAAGGGCAAAAACTGGAATGGAAAAGCTCATGTCTGTACTAAACTCCCTGCAGTACATATATTTTGAATGCTTTACAATTCTGGTCATACAATCTCAAAAATGACTTCACTGAACAAAAAAGGTGTGGAGAGAAGAGAGAAAAATGGTAGGAACATAGGATAGCTTTTCTACTGATTGGGAAAAGTTGAAGTACGCTACACTTTATCTCAGAAAATAGATGAGAACTACCTAGGGCTAAAAAACACCACAAATATTGTGAACTATGTAAACAGGGAATATGTTTTGCTGTTTCTTATAACACCAAAATAAGATGATTAGGTAGCACACTTAAGACAGAAAAAAAGAGAAATAGAATTTCACTCACCATTTTGTTGAAGCTGTAGAGCTTGTCATAAGATGTGGAGGTTGAAAAAGCTTCACTAGATTAAAAACAGGATCCAGTGAATTTGCAGAGACACAGGGCTAAGAAGTTCGGATTAATTTCCTTGTTTGCTGGGGGAGTATACAAGGGCAGGAGTGCTGTGTGTTCTCTTCCCTCAGCCTCACTGGAAGATGAGCTTCATTCACCGCTCCAAGTGAACCTTTCATGCCACATGCATTTTGATCTGGTCCGATATAGTTGTTCTAATATACCTCTGACATGATGAGATGGAGATAGAGTGTTGCCCTGTACAGATTAGCATGTCTTCCTCAACAAGGCGGAGTATACTAAAGAAAGTATTCACTAGCACAGCTCCAATGATCCATTGCTACAGAACTATTTCAATTTCTCAATTGAAATGTGGCTGTTTCTCAACAGCCTCAATTTCTTTTCAGGTGGCTTTGTGCAAGAATAGTCAGTGCTCAAAATTTATATCTAATTGCTCTTTGACAGTAAGATTCCCACTAAAGAAAAAAAAAAATATATAATGCATGTTGCTATTTTATTTTGCTTTTTTTTTTCAATTCTATAATTTCATTTAAGTGACAACATGTAAGATTTCTAGTCATTATAACTTAGAAATGTCCCTGACCTATGGAGTAGTGGTAATACAATGAAATATAATAGGTCAAATTCCTGTAGAACTATATAGAGGCTGAATTTGATTTTAAATAATACTTTACATCTTTTCCATCAAAGCTCTGAAAGTACTTTAGACTTACATGACTTAAATCTCAGTTGGGTTTTATAAGCTTTTTTCCTAAAATGTATCACCATAAAATGGTATTTTTTCAGGTTTGCTTTTATAGACTTTTTTTTCCCTGTTGCTTTGGACAAAAATTACTTTTCCATTCCTGGTAACTAAAGTCCTGGGTGGCATTCACTGTCTAGAAGTAGCTACAGGAAATAGAAAAATTACAGTTTATTCTGGTACTGTGGGGTACCTGTGAAAATGTTCCTGTGCACTGCAGTCCTACTGAGACTTTCAGTGAACTCTCTTGCACTATTAGTTAATTACAGAAGAAAATCAGGTCAAGAAATGGATTTCAGCCCTAGAGATTATCATTATATTCCTGATACAGCCATGTTGTGCTCAGAAATAGCATACCCCGTCTTTTCATTTCAGATACATTTCAGTTTACTCTGTCAGAGAACGGTATGCGGTGTGGAAGCTTCTAACCTAACCCTGTGGACAAAATTTCTCCACATGGACATAAAATTGTACCAGGAATGACTCCCCTTAATGTGTTTTCCTCTCCAACACTAGCAAGAATTTTGCTGTTGTTTGCAATAATAGTAACGTATTTTCAGCTGTGATATCTACTTGAAAATGTGCATGTTCTATCTTTCTTTTTCATGTTATCCTCTGAATGAAAATGTGAATGAGTTGGTTCTTGATTTTGTTTTCAGTTTTGGGGGAGCAAGGGAGCAAGGCAGATGGGAGCTCTTACTATGTTTAAACTGTTTATGCTGGGGAACTGCAAGTGGGATGTCACATCCTACTTCATCAGTCATAATGAGTCAATGTATGTGAAGAGTTCAAGATGTTCCCTTCAGCAAAGCGAGGCAGCACACAACGGAGAGAACAACTCTGTGGTTTTTATCTTCAGAAATAAATGCAACTGCTCAAGGAAATGACAGAGGTACAAATTTGAGCAACACAGTGCTCTGCCAAGGTCAGATAGCAGAGTTAGGTCCATAATGATGAATAGCACAATGCGCTAACCTGGAGTACTGCTCAGTTTTACTTGTCTCAATTCAGCAAAGGTGAAGAAGTAGGAAAGACCCAGAAGTGACGATGAGAGTGATTAGTGAGAGAGAAGATTAAGCAAGGTAAGAGTAACTGATTCCTAGCCCGTGTAGCAGGAAACATGGCCGGTCTGTAAGAGATGGATCTGTAAGAGAAAGTCTGAAAGAGGAAATGGATTGGACTTTTCTGTTTACTGTCTTATTATACACTAATGCACTGAGTAGCTATAGAATACCAAGTAAATAACAGCTTACAACACTTCTGTCAGGCTTTTTTTTCCCCATATTTATTTTTCCCATATTATTCAGGGGGAAAAAAAAAGGAAAAAGAAAAGACAACTTCAGACATTCTACAGGATGATATTAAAACAACTTGCTGATAGCAGTGAAAAGAAAGGCAGTAGAGTATGAAAAATGGAAACACTTATTTTCCAAACGACACAGTTTTATGAGAGCTCAACCCTTGCACTTCAGGATATAAATTAAGAACTAATTAAGTGGGAACACAAATTAACTTTCATCTTGGTCATAAGCATATTTATTGCTTGTGCTTCATAGCTCTCTCCAAAGCCCTGTCAGACAATGGCCAACACTTGGTGACGTGTCTGACAGGATATGACACTGGCCTGATCTGGTACATCAATTTTTACGAAAGAAGAGAGCAGTCAAGTTGCTTTATTCCTATCATATTTTATCTAACGTGCTTGTCAACCACAAAAGTGATGAAGTATTAAGAGGTTATGTTTTTAAGAAATTTCATATTCCAAGATGAGACTGAAATATAGAGAAGGGTTTTGATGGCGAATTCTTAGGATCTGAAGCCTAAGTAGGAAGAATGAAAAAACGGTGGTAAAGTTAGGATCAAATCCCAGCTATCTGATCCATTCTGTGTTATATGGAGTTTTCTCAATAAGATATTCTGTTATAAAAACTACTGTCACTGGCCAGAAAGATCCTTATTTACTCAATATAAACATAACAGGCCTGCTGTCCACAGCATGAGATTGCACTTTGAGGAAAAATCTGTATAAACAAATGAGCTTGGGTCTGGCATTGCACAGCTGACCTCACAGCTCCATCTTTTCGCAGCTTAAAAATCTGAGCATTTATCTGGTTTGTGGGCAGCTCTGCAGCCTGCAATGCGCAGCATGTTACTGCTGCTACATTGCCACAATCTATGCAAAATAAAACAAGCTTGGAGTCGTCTCAAGGCTTTTCAGTGGTATTGGCAAATCTGAAGAGTGGAGGAAGGCTAAGATGAACCACTGAGGAGAACTGGATGTGGAAGGATGGAAAAGGTCCACAACTTCAGTTGCTGGCAGCCCTGCTTAGGGGGCTGAAGTTCAGTCTTTAAGGTGCCTTCCAATCCAAGCCATTCTGTAATTCTTTGGGAGCTGCAGATAAAAGTAGGAGAACTGGAGGAGCTCCTGTGGTCCTGAGAGAGACCCATAGGGTTTGTAGGGACTTGTGCAGACTTTGGAGGCCTGTGGGTGCTTGCTGGAGTGCTTCTCTCTCTCCTGTTCCTCAGTCTGCCAATTCCAGGAAGGAAAACCACTGCTTCTTTACCAATGACTGCTTCCTTTCTGGTGCTGGAGCTCCTCTCTCCTGCCCCAGGTTACCCTGCACCTGTGTACCCTTGCAAGTAGTCCCCTTTTCCTCCTGTAGTAGTGCCCTTCTTCTCTTCCTGCTCCCTCAGCATCTGTCCTGCTGCATGAGGAGGGAGGTGGCAAGGCTTTTTCCTGCAGCAGAGGAAGGGCAAACATAAGTGGGTGGTGAGAGGTCAGACCAGAGTGTAGAGGCAGAGGACTTGGCTGGTTTAACCTGGAGAGTTACCACCACTTGTTGTTCAAAGGTCAGTCCCTCCTTCCTCCATCTCTTCAAAGTAGGGATTTAATGCTCAGCAATCAGCTGCCTTGGGCAAATGCTGACTTTGACTATACACAGATGCAATCTTGCACTTGGGTACATTTGTGTGAGCTATAGTCACCTCTTTGACTTACAGAAACAGTCTGAGCTCACCTTGAGGGTGTGGGAGCTAGGGATGGGTGGGAATTAAGAGGAAGGATTACTGCTGCACCCACAGAAAGCTCCTGCACGTTGCCAAAGTTGTTTGTCTGAGGCTTAGACAAACATCTTGGAAAAATCCAGCCAACATACTTGTGTGCATCCCACAGTCAAAGCACAGGCACGTATTTATCAGAAACCTATCATGTACCAGATGGTAGAATAAAGTGGTTGTTTAAACACACTGTGACTTAGGGTAACCTGGTATAGCGCATTCTCAAAATATGCTGCATGTGTTTCTTCACAGATCTCAACTAAAGTATGGCAATGAATAACTTCTCAAAAATCCTGGTACAACAACATGTTTTTTGTTTCTTAAATGTTATCTAAGAGTTGCTATAGCAAATACAAGGAAAGAATTAGATCTGTAATTGAGCTTTGCTGAATACAAGCAATGCTGTGAAAGAGGAATTTAATTCTAAAGCATGGGCCTTCAACTGTGCAGCTGGTGAAGTCCGTAGGAACATGCTAGAACCTACCCAAAGCACTAAGCTGCCATGGGATTGACTGGCTGCTCGCCAATGCAGCCCAAGTCTGTGCTCTTCCCCGTATTCTGTCCCAGAAGGTACATGTGAGCACTGCCTAAGCACAGAGTCTTGCTTAGATATGGAGAGAGCATGCTTCTGGCAGAAGAACTGGGAGCTGTATTGAGTTCATATTCACCCATTTTGAGGCTCTACGAGGAAGATATGCCAATCTGCATGGTCAGAATGTTCTTTTCCTATCATCTATGTGAAAAGGACAGCCCTCACTCCCCAGCTTTCACAGGTGTGTTGGATCCACTTCCAGGTTATAGGGTGAGCTCAGGAGTTTCATAAGACAATGATTGTTAGCAATTGTTTTTAATAAGAAAAGCAATATCCAGTGGGAAAATGCAACCTTCTTTCTGTATTAGGCATGCTGCTCCCTTGTCTTGATGGGTCAATATCCTGTGATTCAGAGCCACGGATGAACTCCACAAAGCTTTAATCACTGAACATCTGCAACCAGCTTCTTTAGGGGTGAGTGTCTTTGAAATGTTCATCAAATGAAGTATATGATAAAAAAAAATGTTTCTTATCGAATTTTGACAAATTCATTTTTATAGTTTCTTAATTACTTTTCTCAGCTCCCAAATCTTCAAGTAAAATGAAAAATAGAAAAACATTGCATGTGAATATTTAGCACAGATTTTATTGTTTGTGTTTTTCTCTGTTATATAACTACTTCTCCCTTCACTTGCAAAAAGTGTTGTTACTCACATGTGATTCATAATTCTCTCCCTTAGCTCCTATATCTGCTTTTCTCCCCTCCTGAATACTATCTACAAAATTTTATGATGATATTCCCTGAATTATTTTCCATTTCTGCTAATGCTGTGGAGGAATACAGGCAACAGACAGCGAGTAGGTTTCGAGTCTCACTTACCTATTACCTGAAGAATTATGAACTAAACTCTGCTTGTGGAATCTCCACCTCAAATAATGTCCAAAGAGAATTTTACGTCTCAGGCGGTTTTCCTTATAAGAGGTTCAAGTTGAACAGTAGGAAAAATCTTTCCAGAAAGAGTAGTGAGGCAGTGGCACAGGCTGCCCAGGGAGGTGGTGGAGTCACCACCCCTTGAGGTGTTCAAGAACTGTGGAGATGTGGCCCTGAGGAACATGGCTTTCTGGGTAATATTGGTGGAAGGTGGATGGCTGGACTTAGATCAGGTCTTTTCCATCCTTGATGATTCTATAATTCTATATCACATTTGGTTGCTAGATGTATTGCTGTGATGCTTGTGCTAGAACCCACGGACTTGGCTCTTGGAATTTGCTAGGTGACGGTCAAAACAAGTCTCTCTGTAAACCAAGTGGGCTGGATCAGAAAGCCATTGCAAGTCAATAAACATGCAGCTCTCTGTGCAGTGACTTGTACAGAATCATTCTCCAGAGAAAAAAGCAAACAAACTCAAACACAACAGAACTTCCAAATCTGTCAACAATAGTTTTAACAGTAGGCAAGATTTCCTGCAAGTGCTACCCCACTCTGTCAAGCATATGGTCAACAACTTGTGTCAAAGGAGCAATACCATGTCTCTGTGAAATGCAAAACACTGTAGGATCAATTAGAGCAGAAAAAATATTAAACAACCAAAAATGCATTGAAATGTTCTTTTCTGCCTGTGCAAGACCTAGCATAAAATCTGGATTTTCTTGATCCCATTTAGTCTTCTTCATGAAATCTACTTGATCTTTGTCTTGCTGTTCTAATTGCTTTGATATTTTAATTTTCTTTAAGTCTTTGTGTCATTGCTGCTCTTTCCTCATGAGCAAAGCATATGTAATGTAAATGTCTTATTATCTGAAGGGTTTCTTTCCGTTGGCCCTGAGAACTAGAAATAATGCCACCTTCAGGAGGTTTTTCAGGAGTGTTGTAAATGTGCTAGTGTGGGAGAAGAAGACAAAGAATGGCATTTTGATACTCTATTAAACTTTGCATTCTGTGTCCTTGATTTCACCATTCTTCATCTGTAACTGCAGATGGGTCCTTTGTTGAGGAAAACATGCACAAATACTGCAGCTTTGCAGATTCTTCTCAGGTTTGTGGTCTGTAGGACAAGATTTTGCTTAGGGCCTACGGTGAGGAAAAAGCTACCAGCCATAAACCTGTGATTTGATGCTTTCTTCATCAATAGAAAGTTGCTGAGAGGAGAGTATTCTATCAGAGTTCTACTCAGTAGTTAATTTTTGCATTACTTTTAACAAATATAACGTATGGAATTATTGTTATATGGTGTTCATGAGATGAGTACTTAATTTCTCTGCCATGTCTGGTGTTAAGTGAGGTTGCCAAGACAGAAAAAAAGAAACAATGCTTCTAAATAAAGCAATCCTTATTAAACATAATGAAAAATAAAAACAATAAAACCCAACAAGTTCTAAAAGTAACTTATAAAATATACAAATGAATAGCACTTCATAAAATGAAAGCATACATATTGTGATATATGGCTGTCATTAGTAATTCCATTTCTACTTGAAAGAATAAACTATTGTTTGTTCAATTTTCATACAGTGCAGAGCATTCTGGTCTATGACTGCGTGTTTTAGACTATGCCATAATTGGGAATGAATAAGTAGAAGAAATAACGCGTTACATAGAAGCCAACATCTTCAGCAAGAAATAAGATGCCATCAGAGCATTACACAGCCTATTACTACAAACATGGGAAACTTCAAAGGATATTTTTATGCTATAGTTGCAAAATAACAGTAGATCATTATCAACATAGTTTAGTTATCAGACTGAAGGGATAATTCAATACTGCATGCTTTTTTAGCGAAGAAATCTTAATACTATTGTCTAAAATGTATCCAAGATCTTTTAAAATAAAGAAAAATATAGGATTAAATAAATTGGGCAGGACAATGTGGTTAATTTAATAAATAGTTTCACTCAAGAAATGTTGTTACTAAATCAAAATATAGGATTCAGAAAGAATGTTCAAGGCCATTTGCCTATTACTACTTAAGGTCATGCAGGATCATTATGTGCCTATGTCAGAGAAGATAAAAAAATTTTCAAAAAGGTTGAGTTACAATATCTCTGCTTTGTATGACTGTCAAAATGGCTAGAGAAGCTCCAATTAAAGTTAGCGTTAAAAATACTGGAAGTTGAAAAAATCTGCCAAGTGCCATATAAGAATAATGTTGAAAGAAATGAATGTGAAGATTAATTGCCTGCAGGAAGTGCACTGAAGTATTTGCATTACTTATTTTATTTTGGAGCGATGCTGTCCCAAAACATTGTCAAAGGCAAAGCACATATGGCAAAAAGAATAAATACTGACCAATTTAAGGTACAAAAAAAGAAAAAAGTATATATACAGAACTCAGATCTTTTGGTATTTAGTTATAGTAATCACTATCTGTTTTAATTACTGAGCCAGAATGGAAATATAGCAGAATTCAAAAGAACGTGATATTTGCACATGTTGAATGGCTTCTCTAAATAGAAGTACAGGACACATTGAAAATGAATGTTTAAATAGATTCTTCTTCTCCTTCTTCTTCTTCTTATTTTAACGCAGCTGAAGTATGAAGGTTTTAACAATTCTAGGAACTACAAGAAAATTCTCCTTCTTTTGCCCCTCAAGCAAACAAGTGATGATAGCTATTGTAGAAAGGAGAGAGCTAGTTTTCTCTTTTGCACGTGTTACTTGCTGTGCATACACAGGACAAGAGGGATTGTGAATGAGCTAAATTGAAACTGCAGTACAATAATGGTTCTGATCGTTCTAGAGAATTCTCTGCTATGTTTAAATGGACAGCTAGTTTTAGCATGCCTCATGACAAAGAAATATGATGGTAGTATGGACATGGCTTTAGCATGACTGTTAGGATTCTTCCAGTGTCCTGGCAGTTCTGTGACCTTTAGAAAGAAATCTGGCAACCTTAAGACAACAAATTCAGAAAGATCTGACATAGCACATATTGCTAAAAGGCTCATACACAGCATATTAACGTCAGGTGAATACACTGCAAAAATTGTGACCTTATTGAACTTCAGCAATAATAGCCCCTGTTAACAAGGTAGTTTAGTAAATTAGGTTCTGATTAAACTCAACTTAAAATACAGAATGCAAACCATATCTTCTTATAGCTGCAGTATTCTCCATGTAAACAAAGGCAATTAGTTACCAAGGCAGATTTGTCCCAGATATCTGATTAAAATCCTGTAATTGTCTGATTCTTGTTTTCAAGAGAAAGATTTAAAAATCTGAAGACTGTTATGGAGTAATCATTTTCTTTTTTGCTTCTGGCATAACCTTCTCAGATACTATATGGAATAAGAATCTTGCACAGAAATCTGTGGAGGTATGCTAAGGATATTGATTTTGGATATCCCTGAAATCAGAGCCTGGCAGGAGTCTGAACCTATGGAAAAATGATTTGGATTCCAGTCAGGTTGCTATTCTAGAAGAGCAATTTTTTCACTCTTCAAGGATAGGTTTTGACTTCCTTTGAACTACAGATATTCCCAATGGAGTCTTTTAGAAATAAATATTGATTTCTCCTTTTCTCTGTCCTTTATAGTAAATGCAATAGTCCCTCCCTTATCTGTCCTTGCATTCTTTCGTATGGTTGTCAATTTATGTTGGTATCTCTGATTATTAGAAAAGACCCGAAGTCCAAAATCTGCTAGTCAGAGTCCTAAATGGTTTCTGTCTTAAAGGTCTTAAAATAAGTATCTCTTCCTTAATGGGGGGGAGGGGGGGGGAAGCATCAAAAGAATGAGCACTTTTTATTTACATTTGGTAAAATTTCAAGTACATCACCTGTTCAAGATGATTCTGACCTCTCTACCTTTTGGTCATTATATGATGAAATTGAGTATATCCATCTGTTTCTGGGCTACTTTTTAAAATTGATCTGAACTCCATGCCAGTGTATCAATAAATAGCTCTTCATTGGGCCTATTTATAATGGTACTGTTTAATTTACACTTAGTGTTGAACACATTTTTGATTCTGAGTAATGACTCTGCCATTTAGCTCGATGACTGTGCATATTACCTACCCAACCATTAGGTGGCATTAGGTGGGCAGCCTGATCTAGTGGTTGGCAACCCTGCCCACAGCAGAGGGGTTGAAAGTAGATGATCTTCAAGGTCCTTTTCAACCGAGGCCATTCTATGATTCTATGATTTAACTTTCAGAAAAGTTAAGCTTTCTATGCATTCTTCTTCTTTTCCTGGCAATAGGTTTTAGTTTAATTCAATACTCTTAATTAAATTATATCAAGATTGAGATAGTATTTGGGAATTATTTTTTCTCTGAGAAAATTTGTCTCCAAGAGTATGGCCATCACGATTGCTTGAAATTCTAGCATATTTTAAATTTATACCTAGCTTTCACTTGGGGCTGATCATTCCACTTTGCCTTAAAAGTAGTAAGGCTTCTTTATAGAAACTAATTTTAGTTTCAAAGAATAACTTTAAAGTTCCCCATAAAAATTAGTATTCTACTTACTCTTGGCATTGCCCTAAATAACTTCGAAAATATCTACAACGTCTTGTTTATGTCGCTAATATTATCTCCTAATTTAAATTCTCAGTTTTTGCTCCTCATCTCTGAACATTCCTATATTTATGAGCTGAAATCTTTATTCATCACCTCACCTAGAAGATCACTGTTTGATGGAGTTTAAAGGGCCCATCATGCTAAGGCAGGAGAAACATGCAGCTTGCTATGACCAAAGGCACACCAGGGAGCGATACAACTCTTCTCACAAATAGTGCTCTTAACTCCTCTTCTTGAATGGCAGGTATCTTCTTATGGCAAGACTGACAGAGAATAGACCTCTATGTAAAAATGAGGCTTTCTTTGTCCGTAGGAAGATGTCTTCATGCTCTAAGTCTTTTGCTTAATCATGTGTTGTTATAAAATTCGTAAGCATGCCTGTATACATCTAGCAGGACTTTTAGCAATAATACAGCATGGAGCTTTGGATGAATATATAATTCTTATAGGATGAGAATTGAAATTGTTGGCTTGTCTCTTAATACAAAAGCGATTTGTGCCTCAATGCTTGTGTGACTGTAGAACAAAAACCACTTGAGTATTTACCACACTAAACTCAAAATCTGTGACCTTCCATGGAAATAGCACTTCCTTGCACGTGTTTTGAATGATAGGGAAAGTGGCAGACTGGTTTATTTGTTCACAAATGGAAAACTTTCCCCCAAATAAAGTAGAATGACTGTTTTAGTAATTCCTAGCAGCCTGGAGGCATGCCTGTGGCCAGTCACATCATTTGTAGTTTCCTGGGTGCATTTGTAAGCATTCATCATAAAAGATCCCATTCATTTTGATACAGAGGAGCTTGAATTAAAGAATTCTTTATGCAACTCTTGAAAAGATGCAGTTGAAGCAGTGCTTTCAGAATAATTATGGTTGAATCTTTGGTCCATTGTTTCTTATCAGAGTATTAATGCATCAACACAGCCACCTAAACAGCCAAAACTGAAATTTAGTCATGGGAAGAAAAGTGGAAGAGTAAAAGACTGTTCTTCCTTTTCTATCTTTTGGAACATTTTAAAGAGACTATTTGCTACAAACAGCAATACATTTTTCTCCTAGAAGATTCACTGACATCTAAGGGCTTAATCTTAGAGTACAAGAAAAACAAAATAATAAAAAAAAAAAGTAGCAAATTAATGTGAAAAGGACAGTGGTGTATGCAATTCAATCTGATAGAGGCATCCATGGCACAGATCCATCTACTTACTTATATAGCTAGTTAATATTTTTGAACACGGAGAATTGCAAAATTTCATATTCCTCAAAAGCTTTTGTACCAGTGACATCACTGGAATCTCTTTAAGAGGAGCTTCACAGCTCTTGAGGTGTGTTGTTCCAATGTCCTCATAGGCCACATCCATTCTGCATCCTGGAAATTTAGGTAGGCTGAAATCTTGCGTGCTCTGAGGAAATATCAGAAGAATAAGAAATGATGAAACATGATGCAGGCAGAATTAGCTCAATTCATGAGCTTCTGGCAAAGCTGCCTCCAGGAGTGATTCCATCCCATACTTGTAATACAATACTGATGTACCGCAGGGGACTTTTCGTTGAAATAAGCCTGATGACACAGTTATTAAAGTGTATGCCTGTGACCGGCTATGGCTTCTTACTGGCTCAAGTAACCAAAGACCTTTACAGTCTTCAGACCTGTAAATCAACTGATTACAGTTGTTGTTCCATCAATAATTGTGGCTGCAATAGAAGAAGTAAGTTCTTCGACCTTCCTCTGGAGCGTATTAGTTTTGCTTGTGCTGTGTTTTGAGCAGTTGATTAATTTTCACATATTGCATCTGGAGTGACTGCAAGGAAACTGGGAGATTTCATTGACATCTGGTTTCTGACTTAATAACAAGGACTTTAGCTTCCATTTCTTGCATGCATTTCTCTTTCTTCCTGAGATCCTTATATTGTTGAATAACATGCAGACCAACAAAAATTTACAGGAACTGTAAGAGTTGGTCACTTTGAGGTGTTTCTACTCCATTGCATTGTAAAATGTATACAGAAAAATCACATTTTTGTGCAAATACTGGTAGAAAAAGAGCTTTCTATTTGATTCCTTTGAGTGTTTGTGTTGGGAGAGATCTTGTTGCATATGTTCACAGAGAGTGAACATAAAAGGGGCCCAAAGATAGACAAAAAATCTGTTTGATTATCTGACAAATAGTTACAGAAACATTTTGCATATTTACCCATCTTCTAAAAGAAACATATTGCTATGCAACAAAAATGTGTTTACTGTAAAATGACACAGACAGTAGTGCTTGCAACATACTTGAAAGAGTTGGATTTTGGAAGCAGCTCATTTGCACAGAAACACAAGAACATTTGAATGCTATGAGACAGCGCCGAGGGATAAAAGACATCCGCTGGGACCAGTCTACATTAACCTTGGTTTAGTTTGGTTTTCTTTTCCTCTCAGGAGTGAATGTTTGTTTAACTGTTAAATCAGTTCATTAAAAGTATAGTAAGTAACTGCCTTGCTGCCAGATTAGTCTAAATACCTCTTGAATTGATGTTGCTAACTTTTATTACATTTCTAGTACTTCAGGCAAAATAAATTCATTCTCACTTATGGGGTGGTGCTCTTTCTCAGTTACAGCCTGAGACCTGCTGATTTCTCACTAAGTCATCCGGATTGACGGCTGGTGTTCACATTCATCTTTTCTCTCTTCTCAGCCAGGCTGTGCCTCAGTGAGGAGTTAAACTCAAGCTAAATTGAAGTAGGACATTAAAATCTCAACCTTGCTACTAAAGAGAATGCCTGAAGTATCAGGCCTTTGACATCAAAAAACAAGATGTTGCAATAGAAAACTTTTAAACTAGCAAGATGATGAATTTCACCTTTGTGAGCTCGCTGTAAAAATCTCTACATTTCTAAATGTAAGATGTCCTCCAGAACTAATGGTAATGGTATAGTAAGTGTAGATGTTATGATGCATACAAAAACCTGAAAATATTTTTATTATGTAATTAAACAACTAAAATCCTTCAATACTATAAACTTCTACAGAGAAGAGGCTTTGAAAGTATAAACAACAGAATAAGTTTCAGTTACTTTTAGCTAATGTGAGCTTAAATATATTTCCCTCAATTATTTGATTGATTTCACCTCTGAATAGCCACGTCAGATCATGTCTGGGTTTACAGTTGAAAGCTGTTATCCTTTCTCTATAGTTGTGTGGCTGAATCTCTAGTATCCTGAATGTTTTCACTGAAAATGTGAGCTTTGGCTGCAGAAATAAGGGTTTGCTTTTGTATTTGATTGTACAACTTGTGGACTTGCAGATTTGAACCTAATTGTGAAAACAGAAATCTGTCTCACATTAATCTTCCAGGAAGCATCTAGATTCTTCAGTGCTATTTGCTGAGGCTTGTACTGTTCCTGCTCTGTGCTCTGAAAAGTAACACTAGTGTGGTTTGAGGCTAAAGAAGAGAAAACTGGATGCCAACCTTATAAAAAGGCAAAGTGCTGAAATGCTATTTGGTGGATGTCCACCAAGAGAAGGCAAGAAAAAGCAAGTTGGCATTTTCCATAGAAACATTTGTGTTGGCATATCTGATGATACACACACAAACAAAATGGCTACAAAAACTGAAGCATGCCCATCAATGGAGATGTGTAAGAATAAGCTGGACTACCATATGTCAGTAGTAGTAAAATATTAATGGTGATCTTGTTTTGGGGTAGGGATGGTCAACTGAATTACCTCTCATGTTCTTTTAAAATCATCTTATGATTCAGACACCACTATTCACTGTTATGCTGTCTCTCCTAATCCATAACATTCACACTACACTTAATAAAGATGTCTGGTATCTCTCATAATAAACAATTTATCTCTGGATAAGATTATTGTGAAAGTAAAAACTATAAAATAAGAATAAATGTTAACAGTAACAAAGACGAGACATAATAAACATAAAATTAGCCAAGGAAGAGCAATTACTTCCTGTGCTGCTAGTGGCACCAGTGTCCCAACAGATTTTTTTGGTTTATGGGGCACATCCTGTCTGCACTAGCAACACTATGTGAAATGGAGTTCTAGCTGAGAGATATTCCATTCAGAGCAAATATTGAAACTCAGTAGATACTTGTCTGCAGCTGTACAGAAAAGACAAAGAGCCTCCAGACATGCCAGCCCCAAAGAGATTTTTACTTGGTGAGTTTTAGCAAGATAAATTAATAGCTAAGCAGATGGAGAACTGGAGCTGGGATGAGAAAGCAATGGAAGTTGCTGGGGATAGGAGTGCTGATGTTGTTCGAAGTGGAACAACACTTCAGCTCCCCACGGACAAAGGGGCAGCAAGAATATTTATGGTGCCATTCTTCAAAGCTGGGGGAGTTTGATCAGTCTAGCTCTGCTGCAGAAGGAAGGCAAAAGCCTTTGAGGAATATATCTGACTTGCTTGCTAAGCCAATCTGGTTTCAGCCAATAAGTACTCAAACTTATCACCAGTAGTATCTGCGTGAAAGAATTAATGTGATCAAGTATTCCTCTATATTCCACTTTTCTATCCATTTTTTTCCCTTCAAACTTGAACACTATGCTCAATAGGGAAAATGCTTCATTGTGTAGGTGGAAAATACCAATTACAGTCTGGATGGCCTACTAAGCAAACTAGTTTGTTCAGACAGAAGTATCTTCCTTTTCCTTGTTATGTAGAACACCAAAGGCATGGTGAGGCTGATGGCAGAAAGGGAAGCTTTTAGCTTGGGTTTGGTTAATTAGAGTGAAATTCACTGCTGTGCCATAAATGAGCACTGATGTCACACAGGTCCCAGGTAAATGCGAAGTACTGGTGAATTTCATGCCATGTTTACTGTGGAATAGAGCTATTATTTTTAGAAAGGTACCAAATGAGTTCTTCTTCAAAAGAGTGAATTTCTCTCTCTTGCAAGAGTGATGCATTTTAATATGTCAAAAATTGAAGAAGAGTTGTATATTATAAATATACAACTTTATTATATAGATTTTTTTTTTTTTTGCATAAGAACATTGCTATATACCCCAAGAACATGCTGTATACCCCAAGGGCCGTGATAGGAGAGACGTTTCAACTCCCTCAATTGACTTGCATAATGTAAGATTTCTCCACTGAAGCTGCAGTGAAGCAAAGTTAGTTTGGTTTTAGAGACAATGCAATAAGTCAAGGTAGACCTTGAAAACATGTTAGTTTCCTGCAGCGCTCCATAGCGTTATGCAGTGACCATGTATGAGGCTTTGCGCTCCCTTTAATGTGGCCAAAAGTCCAGCATTTTTTACAGTCCCATATCTATCACTTCTTCTGTGGTCAGAGTTTCTTAGATCTGATGTGGTCCTAATAACACAGGTAGGTGGCCTAAGCGCTGAGGGTAATTTCTCTCTTCCAAGTAACTTAAAAATTGGCCACTATGAAACGAAATCAAGTTTTGGGACATTTGAAAATATTTACTATTCGTTCAACATCTTAAAAATGTTGTTTGCCCTTTCCTGTGGTGCTATCATTTCATTCAGCAACAGGTTCAGTGGTCCCACCTAAGCAATACTGTGGTGACCTGTTTTTCAGTATGCCATGTATGTGTGTAAGCGTGTGTGTACACTCACCTGAAAATATCACCATGTTTGGTCTGTGAGCTTCAGTAGGAACATAATTCATTCTGTCACCTGAGAAGCTGCTGTAAAGTACGTGTAAAAACCTATTGGATAAATACACTTTGTGCCATAAAATTCTATCACCTGCAAAAGCAGGTGTTAATGCTTCAGGAAAACATACATATTATAGACAATGCTGCAGATTGCAAAAAATTGGAGTGTGTTTTGTGTTCTCCTAGCTCTTCCTTTAGCGTTTGATTATTCTTATTCTTTCAGGGCCAATGTGTTGCTGCTGCTTATCTATATATTGAAACGATTGGTTCCACGTAGAGCATTTGCTTGTGTCTAACTTTGTTTGCAAAGACTATTTCAAGATGATGCTGGTGGGGGTGGAGGCATGAGAGGAAGATAGAGAGAGTATTTTTAATTAGTTTTGTGTAGGCGGGAGGAAGAGGACAGATGTACATTGTAAATGTATCTTTTTTTTTTTTCTTTTACATTTTTTTTGTGATATCATGCAGCAAACAGACCAATCACAACATTCTGGTAGTTTCATTTGTTCTGTTTTTGGAAGACTTGGCACTGCTGAGCATTCTTATGATGCCTTATTGTTGTTCCTGCTTGACATTCCCTGTCCTTGACATCTCCCTCTCCTTGAATCGATGATGACTGCCATCTTAGCCCTCAGGCTTCTGTGCGGCTGCTTTCAACTGAGCTCTCCCTGTCCACTATTTCTTGCTGCCCTACTTTTGCCCCTCACCACCCTCCCCCGTTTAAAGTCTGCGGCAACTTTAATTTGGCTTGTTAGCGTGGCTGCTGAGGAGAGCTTTTTTCAAAAGCAAGAGGTTTGTGTACCCGGCAGTGTTTCTGGTGGGCTCGGGCAAGTAGCGCTTGCAGAGCATCGAGGAAGCTGGCTGCAACCAGCCTGCATCCTGCTTCTGACACAAAATGGCAGTTCGAGGCAAGCACGGTCACTTGCCTCGGTAATGCAGTTGAATATAAAAGGGAACAATTCATGGTAGCAATGTAGTTTCTCAGTGGATATGGCCATCATAAGGTAATAACACCCATGGGGGATTAGAAGCGCTCGTCTGTTCTTGATTCTTGATCACACCCCAAGGACCTGATTATCCCATGCCAGTAGTCATATTTCTTGTTATATCTTATTGCTTAATTGCAACATCTTACCAAAAAAGGTAAAAAAAAAAAAAGAGAGAGATGAGGTGAGATATTCCTGAAATCATTGCTAGAGAGTCTGATAGTTCCTGAGCTGCGAGCTATGTATATTAATTAACCCTTCTCAGAGAAAATCCACAGAGGCGTATTTTCAAGAGAGATTCCCCCTGCTTCTCACACAAACAGATATGTGGTATAGTCGCTTTCCTGGTATCTCACGCACTGCTCCAGGCTCTTGATGTCAAAATATACTAGCTGAGAATGTAGGATAAGAACAGCCGTAGGCTTTCCTCTGGTCCTCAAGACATTTCAAATCTATACTTTCCTGATTAGTATAATACCCTCTTTCATCAGGAGCACAAACATTTTTTTCTCCCCATCTCCAAATGGCAACTTTTACAGGAGTACATGGAAAAACTTAACGTAACAGAAAACTGCAGACATGTAGAAAATTCATCTGGGAGTGTAAAACTGCAACCTATATTTACTTTTTCCATTGAGGGAAACATTTAAACAATTCCTTAACATTTATAACTGCACATCTATTTGAAATAATTGAAACGGAAACGTTAAAAGAAATTACATTTTGCTAATCCATTTACAATGGTATAAATTGCTTCTCATAGCCAACTGCCAAGGCGGCTGTTTTATTTAATAACTTTAATGCTGAGGTTCCCTGAGGCAAGGATACAGTTATCCCACCAACTGCAGAAGGTTTTACTGAAGTGTCCCCTGGCTATTGTCCAGGGACTGTGCGTGAGCTCAGCTAGCAGGTTCACTTGCATTCCCCATCTCTGACAAATACAGCTGTTACATGTTTTAGTGCAAACTAATTCGAAATGAAAGAGAGAAAAAAAAAAAAGATGAACAAGGCATCTTACCAAATCAGACTTTTATTATTATACATTTGTGTCTGAGTAGCTAATAATTTATCATTTTAAAATATGTTGTTATTACATTTTGAGAACCTGGGACTGAGTAATTGTGACCTTAACAGAAGAATCATAGATATGTCTTAAATTTAAAGGACTCTCCAGAAGAAATAACGTCTGAAGAATAACTCACAAGCATAGTCATTTGATAGTCATTGCTCTATACAATACAACTGCATCTATGGCATTTATTCCAATATCCAGTAGAGTTATAGAAGATAATTCTTTCTCCTGTCTCAGTGATTGCGCTGACTTTCTTTCCAGGCTGTGAGTAAACATGGCTTCACAGGCTATGATCCCAATCTTCATTTTATGTTGGTTTAAGTGGAGTCACCTAATATAGAGAAGATGAGAATCCCATCCATTTTCCCTGCTGTGAGCTCTGCAGTACTCAGTGTTTTGTTCATCCTATGATACAGTGTTAGGTTCAGGCATGGCTTCTATCACAGCAGTTCAGTATACTGTTAATTGCTTCCACCTGAGATATATTAGAGGAGACCTGGTTTTCTCTAAGAATTGAAAAACTGCTGAGTAACAGACATGAGACTGGTTTTTCAATAACTGTACTGTTCAACATATTCAAAAGCTGCACAACATTAATTGTTTCTGAAGCTTAAAATAACACGCATTTTCTTATTAAGGGGTAGACTGCATGACAACCTGTCAACTAATTTTTTCATAATTCTCAGAAATAGAACACAAAGGAACTATCAAAGTGTATTAAAATGTCTGTGTAGTCCATGCTTTTGATTAAAAATAATTAACCAGTATTGAACATAAAAGAGACATTATCTGCTATATTTACATTTTCAAATTGTATCAATTGTAACTGTTAATCATCTATAAAGTACGTAGAATCATGACTACTTTTTTTTTTTTTTTTTTTCAGTTATTTCTCTCAAAGAATTGCATTTTTATTTTCAGGAAAGTTGCCCTGAGGGCAAGATTTGAAATTGTTCTCAAACAGATAGTATAATTAAGGATTGATTTGCACAGTGGGGAGAAGTTGGATGAATCAGACACTGACATTTCTTTCTTTCCCCTTTTTTTTCTTAATGACTGAAAGTCTGGATTCCACCCAACTAACATGAGACACTTAACTATGTAGGAGATGTAGAGTCAGGAGTTTAGATATCCTTGATTGTCAAAGACAGATAGGTACTTCCTGCTGGCAATTTATTCTATATCTCATCATTGACTTTAGCAGAAGCCTAAGGCAAATATTCTGGTTTAGACACCTTGAGTAGGTGCCTGAGGTTGAGGTGGGATGAAAGGAGGCTGAAAATTTTGGTTTGGTTTAGCAGAGACTACTTGTTATCAATTACTTGTCTTGGAAACAGTGATAAATATTCACAGAGCAAATTTGCAGTCATAGAAGGCTTGTTTCCAATACCTTGATTCCCTCCCTCAGACATGTTTTCAGATTAGATTTCAGTAAAGCTCAGCTGTACGTCAGGAGCCAGGCTCGGGATCTCCACCAAAAGCATGAAACCTTTCATTTAAATGTCCTGAGTTTGATCCTAGCTCTAAATCAAATTTCATGAAGAAATGTGTGCTCCGTGCAGTTAATATTTTTATGCAGCAAATTCCAAGCCCTTAGGGCATAGTATTTCTATGTATAAGGGTATATAGGGAGATACCTATCTCCTGCCTTGTTCCTTTGTGCTGCAGTCGAAAATAGTAGCTGATGAAATTAATCTGCTTTGCCATGTGTGATATTTCTTTTGTTGAAAAATTATTTCCATAAAAAATCAATTAAAGCATATACTTAAAGAGAGACATACATTGAGAAAAATATAATGGATCTTTCAAAACAGTACCTGATTGAGATGGCTTAAAATATATACCCTGAAAAATAAAAATGGCTGGGGATATGTGTTGCCTATCATGTTCTTTGTGCACAATATGAAACTAACTATCAATTATATATAATCATGCTGTCACATACAACAATAAAATGCAAAAGGCCATAAAATAACAGCAGAGATGATCATAAATAACACTTACGCAGCTTATCTGACCCAACACGGAGATGATCAAGACAAGAGATGCAGGCCATTATCTACAAATGCTTATGAAATTTATTTTGGTTACAAAGAAGAGGAAACAGTAAGATAAGTCTGAAAATAAACTGCAATTTAATCCAGGGGTATTTTGTAGATTAACTTGACTCAAGACTGTAAATGTCTTGTGCTCAGTGAAGCCTCAATCAACATTAATCAACTTGATAAAACTGCGGATGTTTTTGAATTAATATATCTAATTATTGAACTTTAAAAAAATATTTTGTCCTTTTCGTCAGTGTAACTAAAAAAGCATTTCTCTGTAATAATTTCTCTTTTTTTGGGGGTGCTATGAGAATTATCATATCACAGTATACTAAATCTGCCAAAATAAATATTCATGAAGTACAGCTTTTCCCCTGGATGAAAGGATATAATCTCTAATGGGCTCCTCACAGGACATTGAGAAAGGAACTTTGTTTATAACTCCTTGTTCAGAAATCAATCCTGAATTTCTTGGTGAACAGAAACCCAAATATTTGGTAATACCTATTTGACTTCAGGAAAATCCCTGCCATTTTATGAAACTGGTTTAACAATAATTGGTGCTCAGGCAACTTAGTCATTTGACAGTGTTTAATGATCTACCATTTCTTAGTGCAACAAAATGGTGCAGGTGAATGTCCCAATGTGGGAAGCCTTTCAACAAGTTATCAGGAGTGGCATGTGATGTAGAGGGAGTCCTGGCTTGATGCACGGCTTGCTTCTCCATATCTGCTGTTAGGAAAGTGGCTACTTTCCTAGATAGGACTCTGTAGGGTAAACAAAGACTTTTGATTCAGATCAGGGAGCTGTTCTGGTCATGTAGTTTTTCCTGTAATATAAAGAATAAAGAATAACACAGACTGTGCTGTGACTATTCTGAGATCTGTCGAAGAGGGCAAAAGAAAGTCCTTCTGTGTTTTATTATTAGCATACACCATCTTTCAGAATGAGATTTTTTTTTTTTTTTTTAATATGAAACAAACTAACTCCATCTGAGCTGATGTATCTTATTCACATCCAGAATCTGCAGTAGTCACAAAACTTTTAACTGGCCTGTAGATAATGCCAACTGCAAGGAACTTCGTATAATTCTCTGTTCTGGAAGATGCTCCTTATCTTTGCTAAGAGCAGAAAGAACTAATGGGAAAGTCTGTGTCATAACAGTCTGTAAATCACTTTGAATGTTTTTGTGTGGGACTGAGTATGTTATGTAGTTCAGTGTCAGTCATTAGGTTACTAGTAGGGGTTGGATGTCAGATGTCTTACTGTGGAAGCTTGAGAATCTAGAATATCAAAACAGCCTAAAAGTGATAACAAGCTTGTAACTAGTGATGGTGAGAGGTGTTGTGGTGAGTTGTTTTTCTTGTTCATTGAAAACCAAAGCTCTAAAACAAAGGTAGAAATTATTACAATAATTTTCATTTTTTGAGCAAGAACTAAGTAGATCACTTTTTCTAACATCATCACCATTTGTTCAAAGAATGCCTTATTTGTACTTCCAGAAGAGGCCAGGAGAAAAAAAAGCTTTCATCTCAAGTACTGTTTATCATCCTAGCCTCATCTTTATTATATGTGGATCAGACTCAACTGATGCATTTCCTAATCCTGCTCTATAGAACAGTTTCTATTTTTTTCCCCGTTCCTTTTTGGTAAGGGGAAAAAATGATATCAAAGTTATGAAATTCCACATGAAAAGAAAATATGTTCTTTTTCTTAAAAAAGTTCATTCCGTTCCCATGTATCTAGTCCATACGGAGAAGGGAAAAATCCAGCTTATTCTGGCTGTATGTCAGATTTCCTGCGCAAAATGCTTACAATGAGAAGGGTATGGTGGCATTGGACTGACAGCTTGAACCAAGGCCTTTTTTTGGAGCTGCTCTATCACCAGGGAACAGACGTCCTGGTTTCAGCCAAGAGAGTCAGTTGGTGGGAAGTTGTGTTGTTGTTGGGCATTGGTCAGCAGGTGGCAAGTAATTGCCACATATATATATATATATAGATAGATAGATAGATACAGATATCATTGCAGATTTGTTTACATTTTCCTCTTTTGTCCTAATAAAATATTTTTTATCTCAACCCACAATTTCTTTTTTGTTTCCAGTTCTCCTTCATCCCATTGGGGGAGCAATGAGTGAATGGCTGTGTGGTACTGAGCTGCTGTCAGGTTAAACCACAACAACAGGGTAATTTCTGAAGATGCTCTTATTTGGCAACCCCTTCGAAGCAACATGCTGTTGAGGTTTTTTACACAATCAACAGGGAGAAAATCAGTGTTCCAAATCATGACATCCTGAGGAAGAAGCAGAAGTTTGCTGTACACCTCACATGTGAATTCTCTTGCCTTTTCAGACCTGAAGCAGGCAGATTTTTAATCTCTACTCAGATCATAACATTCAGCTTCCTCCAATCCATAGGAGAAATTATGATCATCTTGGCTAACATATTCTGACACAGTTAATAACTCCAGTGAAGGCAGACCCAAGGTGACTTACTTGCTGTGTATTGTTACACATAATATATTAATCAGAAAAGCTCTGCTTGTGGAACAGCTTGCAGTTCATCATTACACTGAACCCAGAAACTTCAATCTCCTGGAAAAAAAAAGGGGGGGGGGGGGAGGAGTGAGAGGAGGAAGGAGTGACTTTTAAGTGAATGATCTTGTTTGAATTTTGATAATGCAGATGCATTTTGATTTATAGTGACTTCCTGCTTCCTCTAGTATGAATGATGTGGTACCAGTTGTAGCCAAATCCCGGAGATGGAAAGATGAGAATGAGTGAGACAAGTGTTGTTTGACTGACACTGGGTGGTGTGAGGTGGCAGAGAGATCACCTGCAAAACTGGACAAAACCATGGGGAAAATGTGAGAAAGTGTGTGCCCAGGTTTTTTTTGTTTTGAATGATTATAGCAATTGTTGATGTCAGCTGTCTTCTCAGCTCTGTGGTTGCAAGATCCTTTATTCCTGGGTCCTTTTTATTGTTCATAAACAGTGAACAGTTTCAGTTTTAGATGAAATCAGTTTTTTGGGGGCTTTTTCTTCTCGAGTAGGAGGAGGGATTTATGTGCATCTTTGTGAATTTTTCCTATGTATTTCCTTGAAGTATTTTACAATTTTTGATTATTAAACAGAAACAAGTGTAGAATTAAATGTTTCTGGCTACTTGTTGCCTAAAACAATGTATTCTCAAGGTCAGTACTTCCTTCTCTTTCCTGAACCTCAGACTTCTTGCTATTTTTCACCATGTTTCCTCAGCTGCTTGAAAGATTGAGTTTGAATGTAATGAAGTTATCACCTCTGAGGAGAAAGATGAAACCTTCTTAAATTAGGTGAGAGCAGGTATGTGCCAAATATATTAATTTTTTCAAATACTTCAATATAAAATGTATTCACTCTAATAGAAAGTCTCAGATGCTGAGGGCATTTACAAACTTCAGGGTGCAGTTTTTCAGTCACTGGCCAAATTTTGTTGTCCTTAAAGGGAATGGGACATTTCCCAGAATCCTCTTTGGAAGCAGGATTTATATCACTACTTAGTCCTAGGTTATCAGCTATACACTTTTTGTATATTGACATTCTTCACCAAAATATGAACATCACAGCGTTTGCTTGTGGCTCTCTGCAGGACGCTGGTGTACAGATGTGAAGGGGTTCACACTGTCTGTTTTATTATCTAGCTAGGGAGATTCTATCTCCAGATAAGCAAGGCTAGAAGATTTCAAAAGCACTTAAAACATATTAATGCAAAGTTTTTAGGCAACTCATACAGCCTCCTTGCTGCCTTGGCCTCTCAAGAGTGTTTGTTTGTCAGAGCTTTGCAGCTGACTTTCAGGAATCTCTTGAGTATATAAATGGAGCTGTGATGTGCAAGAGCTTCTTTCTTTCCTTAGATGTTGTTTTGACATAACTCAACCCTGAGTGGCTTTTTGAGAATGTTTCAAGATTATCAAAATAACCAAGATGGTAAATGCAATGATTTGGATGTTGCTAATGTTAGAGTTGCCTTGGCAATGACAAATAAGCTAATTGAGATACAAAGCATGCTACTCAAGGAAGTCATTTTCCATTGTTGAAGGTAAACGTTTATGACCAAGTCTTATAATACACATTTAAGTTGAATAAAATTTCTGGCCTGCTTCTAATATATGTTCTGAGATCTATAAGAGATCACCTCCTGGAACATACAGTAAAATTATTACTATGTAATATTAATGAGATTTCAAATTCCTAAGGACAGTCATTTCATACAATGTAGTGAAATTTCAGGTTTGCTAGTATTGTAAAATTTGATTTAAGGAAATTAAGGACATAAATGAATGCTCTGAATAATAAATATAGAATGCAGGTTCCAAGGAAGGAAACAAATTATCCTTTAATAAGGCACACAATGTCTCATGACAGAATAGTTACCCTTCTGTGCTGGTTTGCTACCAGATTTGTACATACTTTGTTGGTATGTCTCATAATGTGCAGTAGCCAGATAGAAAAATTTCTGTTTCATCCAAAGCAAAGAACATCAACATTTTATTGTAATGCTGCTATCAAAAAAATTTCATAAGTGTATGGTCATAAAATTATTGTGAAAATGTGGCATTTTACTCTCAAATATTTTTCTTTTACTTCTTCCATCATTTACTTACCTTGTTTTCACTATTTCTTTATTGCTTAACAAAGCCTGTAATTGCTGGACTTTGCTAAGCACTGTGCTTAGGAAAGCACACTGTTATAAGCATGCTGTTATTTCAGAAATCAGACCTGCGTATAAATGAATTATTTGGATATTAAATATATGCTTATCAACAACAGCAAAAAAACCCAAAACAAAACAGAAAGATTATCTCAGTTGTAGATTGGTGAGCTTTGATGCAAACTCTTTACAGGGATTTTTTTTTTTTCTGTTTTCTTTATATTGCCATATGAGTACTGCTGCCCATTACCTCGCGTTTTTCACGTGCAATCTTTCATCTCTTGGGTCTGATCCTCCTCTGAATTACTGCAGGTTTACACCAATGTGATTCCATTTACTTAGTTCCTCATGGAGTCATGTGGATTTTAGAAAGTTTAAAGTAAAATCAGCAGAGTGCCTGGGGAATTCTGTTGGAAATGTATCTTTGCCACAGTGAAGAGTTTAGATAACTTCACCTGTGACAGTTTCGGTTTGTGTGATTACTAAATTTCCAAACACCATTCAATGTTCACATGTCTTGAATCTTAGAAAAATCTCTTGCAAAAAAATGTGATTAAAATTAATTATCCAATTATTTGTTCCGACTTTCTTGTCACTTCCTTTGTCACGCTTGGTTGTCGTCATGGGTTGCCCTTCTAGCACTTTTTATAATCTTTCTCTCTGGTGTGTATAGTTCTGTGTGTTTGTATTAGAGGTACCAAGAAAGGGTTTGTATATCAGGAAACAAAGCAGAGACTGTGTAGCCTTTCTGCCGCTAAGAGAATGAGTATTTCTACCTGTTATTAAATATTCTTCTCTTTGGTATACTTCGTATAAATAGACAACACTGTCTATAGGCATATATCCTTGCCATTATCTGAAGAAGCATTAGACTTTTCTCTTTCAGGAAAACATATTTTTGCTTTTGTTTTGTAAAGATGAACATCTTTCTGATCCTGTGCTAGTACTTTATTTTGGATGTTGTACTTTTTCCACTGAAAAACTTAGCCACAGAAATCAAAATTGTTAATGAAAATGCTTTGGACTATTTCTTATCTGTAAAATTCACAAAATAGGGAACAAATAAAATTCTAAAAAGTTGCAAAGCAGCTGCCAAACAGACTATTACACTAAACGGTATTGATTTTAACTCGTCCTTGTCATCACCTAATAGATTTCTAATCAAGATCGACTCTTCAGCTCCAGTGGGAACTTCATGAAAATAAGAAAAAGATCAATTATTTTCATGTCTCAGCTACCAAAATTGAGTTTCTCAGATGTTATCAAGATGGAAGTATATATTAACAGGTAACTGTGAACTAATTTCCACATTCACTGGGAATTTCAGTGTTCATTGCATAAACACTCAGCAAATCACTGCATCATTTTATTTTCCCCTTAAGTTGGGAAAAAAACCAAAAACAAACAAAAAAACAACAAAATGCTTTGGTCCAGATGGTGTAATTAAAGAATCTCAAATAATCTCAGTGCAGTATTTTAGTTTGTGCAAACCTGTTGTTTAAAAGCGGAGCTATATGTAAAGACACAAGTTTAGAAGGAGGTGTAAATGATAGAACAGGTTTCTGGTCAGTTAACCTGTCCTGGCTCAATAAAAACTTATTCAAGATATTAAAACGTATGGAAACTTCCATTGTAAAATGTGCTAAAGTAGTAGTTATTCTTTCGTGAGGATATTTTTATTAAGTAAAAGAAAATTAGAAAACTTTTGATTAGAACAAATAGTTACATCACAACTTTAGAGTTGGAGATTGCAGCTGGCCCAGATTTGAATCCTAAATCTGAGCAGGACTGGAGACAGGGGCAAGACTCGGGTTTTTTTGACTTGCATTTATTTCTACTGTTTCTTTTACTTCAACAATAAGACTGTTGCAACAGATCACTATTTTTATTATGCATGTGTTGTAAGTAATGTGATGCCAGTACTCGTGTACAGTCTTCTTAAGTTTAAATCCTAATTTTGAAATGCTTCTGCCCTAGAAGTTTTACTGGAGCCTTCCAAGAAGACCTTCTGTTCAGCCACTCATATTCATGGATAGGCGACCAAGAAGAAAATATCCAGGCTATCTCACTTTTACTATGAAGAATTCAGGTTAGATTGAACCAATACATTTGTAATAACCATGCTTTCCTACTCAGCAGGGGAAATTCTATGAAAAAAAAAAAAATCTATGAAACATTCATGAGATTTTTGACTCTTTCCATAAGAGACTCAAATCTGGGCTTCACTGATTCCTTTGGACACCCTAAAAGGAATGATGTTCTAATAACTGCAAGGAGTGATTGTAAGATAGCTAACACTGCTGTCACTTGCGTAAATAGGTTTCTGTTGTTCACTGGTCAGTCTGTGCTACAGTCCCTCCTCTGTGCCTGACCAGAGAACCTGTGAATCTAATCTCACATTCAGCTAAAGTGTTTAGTTCAAATTTCAGTAGAGTGCCCCTCAGTCAACCTCCACAGCTGCAGAAATATTGGGTTTGTTTGGACTCCTTGCAGGAACCAAAAGTGACACGTGGCAGGGCAAACACATTTTGGCTTTTATTCACAGGCTTCTCAGGTACTCCACTGCCTTAGGAAGGAGATGTAATGTACGTTGTGGAGGTGAAAAGCACCATGTTTGTCAATACCTGCTTGATGGGTAGGATCAACCTTTATCTCCAACTCTAATCCCAAGTTCTACCTCAGATCTGACGAAGAAAGGGCAGCTCATTTTACTAGAGCTGGCAAAGGGTGGCTGCAAGATTAATTCCAAATATCAGTGTGGTTCTACTTTGAATGTCTAGTCTAACAGAGACATGTGCACTGATTATCTACCTACAGGTGAGTCTAAATAGGAACTGTAATGCCTATGGAGCATTTGGAGTCTGAACTGCAGTTTACTCAAACCTCAGAGGAAACTTTTTGTACAGGTGACATGAAAACACAAATCAGCATATGCCATTTGTCGTGAAGTCAGAATACATGGAGCTGCCATAGAACTCAGTTTAAGGGCCTGGTCCATCAGCTGAAACTGCAAATATTTCTTTTTTGACTGTTGGATTTTTTTGTATTAGTCCCTTGAACCTGCTCTAGGTGGTGGTCTTTGGCCTTTGACCACACATTCCACTTAGTAGCTGTTTGCATGAGACTTTCACTTTTGGATAGAAATAAAAAAAGAAATAATGCCAAGCATTTTTGGTTTTGGTTTGTACAGTCCAAGAAAATCATGGTAGTTTGAATTTCTTAGACTAGCTATAAAAGCTTTTGCTGCCTACTCTTCTCTGCTGTAGACCTATTGAAGTAAAACTGTGGTTAGATCCCTCTAGACTGAAGCTCATCAGAGTTATGTTACCAAGCTGTAATTCCTGTATCTTGCCTGTGAACACATGAAATCTGAAGTCCCAGACCCTTCAAATATCTATGTATATGAGTAATTCGTACTCATTTGAGTTAAGCACACAGGTAAAGAGGAGAACATAAAGGGGGAGGAGAAAAGCATCAGAGGAGAAAAGACACAGCACAAGTAGCCTGGTTGTTCTGTGTACTGATTTTAATGTTTAAAAAAAAATGAATGGGAGTGTGTTAATGCACAATTATATAAAAACAGTTTTCCTTTTTCTATTTGCTATAGCATGGTTTTAGTTTGTTCAGCTTTGCCTTCTTTGACATCATGTCTGAAAAAAAAAAACCACAAAAAAAACAGCCAGACATTTTGGAGACTACATGTTTGTGTGTAGGTTAGCTGTGGATGGCTGCTTTCTTAGTGAGTGATTACCAATAAATATTCCTGTCACAAATACCGACTTGAACTTTCTGGAAAGTAATTAATTGCACAAGCAGACAAATAATTCTTGCAGCTGCAAGGCATAACTTCTGTTTTTCTCACTAATGTCAGCGTTATGCTTAAGTTTTGAACATCACCAGTGTATTTTTAATGTCTGAGAATATTTTCCATCTGCCCCAATTTCATGTTGACAATTCCTACAAGCATCTTATTATGTTGTGAGGAAGATGGCAGAGATAGTGGGAGAAGGAACCTTGTGGAAGAGAGGAAGTGTAAGAATATGATGTCATTCTTCTTTCCATAGCAATATGCAGTTATTTTGCAATTATTCTGTACAGTTTTATGAAAAGAAGTATGGCTTTCAGCCATCAGGTTTTGTCTTGGTGTACTTTAGTATGTAGGACTGACGATGTGACACGAGAGATGGAAAGGGAAGTTTACCTGGGAACTAATAAAGAAATACATAACTGTGCCAGTTTCTAAACAATAAAATGTTCCGGTTTTGGTGACTCCCATGAATATATTCAAACTCTGTTCACATCCCCTCTTGTACAAGCAGCTTCTTTGAACAGTATTGCTAATACTAGTAATTTATAATATCTGCCTCTTACACAACACTCCAGCTGTAGCTTTCAGAGTACTTTGTGAATGAAGTATAGATTCTCAATTGGTTGAGTAAAATGTAGGTGGGATATTGGTTTTTGAGATGTGAATATTACAGTATATTGTTTCAGAATGTGGACACACTGAATACTTCAAAAATATTATATTAAAATTAATTTTGTAAATTTTGTTTTCCAAAACCTGAGAGGGTATAAAGGCCTGAGAGATTAGGTATTTATGGATCCTAAAACACTAACATCTATTCCTATACAAAGGAGCTATTACTAAAAAGCAAGCAAAAAAATCAATTTGGGTCATGTATTGGCAAATGTTCTGTTTCCATCAATCATTACTGCTTTGAGCACAATTATTTCTTCACTCCATCCTTACTCAAAGAAACTGTAGTATCTAATCAAATGCTCACTTAAGCCTTAATCTAAATAGCTAAGGAGAACTATGAGAGCTAGCAATACTTTCTAGAGACTGTCAGTATAACTGTTGAGACAAAGGTTAAATTTTTTAGGGAAAGAAACAAAGAAAAAATTCACTGGGAAAAAAAAGTGTTCTTAAATATTCATCAATAAATCACCTTCTTGGATGATTGTCAATAAATTTGAACATTCCTGCCTATTCGATAACTATGCCCTACAGCTTTGGGTTTTTCTGCTTGTTTTGTTGATCTGATAAATAGTCTAGAAAGAGTTGGTAATACACCATTCAAATTGGCAATCTGCATGGCACATGTAAGGGGAGAGTAATCAATTGAAATACTTAAAAAATGAGTTAATCTTCATTCAGTTTATGTCTAAAAAAACATCCAGGAAAATAAACAGCTAATGTTTGGTCTTGTTTCATTATTCTGGGAAATCAAAACTTAAAAAATTGAAAATTTTTAAAAGGAAAATGCTTTCAAAGTCAAATGTAGCAGTCACGAGTGAGTGGATGAGCAGCCCGGGCAGAGCATTGCCAGACATCTGCAAGAAACAGTTTGAGAACCCATAGGAGATGCAGCCATGACAAGATGCTGGAAGCATATGCAGGATTTGCATCAGCAGTTATAAGAACAGTCTGTCCTGGATTCTGCCTAGCTCTCAATTCCTGAAGGCCCCAATACATGTAGTCTTACCAAAGTGAGAAACAGTAGTTCAGCTCCAGAAAGGTGAAGGCTGTTTCTTTGACTGAGTAGAGGTGCCTTGTGAGAGAAGGGCCAAGTTGCCTTTCACTGTCCCCAAGAGCAGCATGATCTGCGTGCTCAAGAGACTCACATAACAGACGGACACAGGCGTTGCCAGAATGGTGAGGAGAGAGGCTAAAATGATTGCGTCACTAGGGAGACTGAGCTGATAGGTAATTTAGAAACTGTAATTATGGCTCAAGCCTTTTAAATTAATGTTTACATTTGATAGTAAAGGAGTAAGTCATAAAGCACTGTTATTCAGGCAGTAGTTCTGCTTTCTTTAAAGTCACTGGGTAAAAATCTCTTTAATTTTGGTAGTACCGAACTAAATTGCATGATTCGTTCTCAATTTGCTTTTAATTCTTCAGCACTCCTAATGCATAGCTGTATGTTCCATGTAAGGCTGGCAGCAGTGGGGAATTAACTGATGTTACTGTCTTCTATCAAAATCTCAGAGGATTGAGTGAACTGAAGGGGAAGGTGCCTGCACTTTCATGATTGCTACATTTCAATCTCTGGGTTTCAAAATTGGCATCTCCTTCATCGTGTAGCAAATCCCCAAGGGAGAGCCACAGGCTTCTGTTTCCAGGCCTAGTTCTGTCCTGCTCTGTGTTATAAATGGACTCCAAAGCAGGCTCTCCTTTATACACTGTCCTTTGAATCTTGCGACTCACCTTCATAAAAGCTGTCTTGGTCTTGCAGTGAAATTGCTCCTCAGCTCTCACTTCTGTACTGCTGAGCAGCTGAGGGGAAGGGAAAGACACGCAGCTCTCTAACGCCGCTCTACCATACGCTGTCAAAACCTGCCAACGGTTCCTCACGCAAATGAGCTTCCAGCTGACAATGTATGTTTTTAATTTAGCTCACATGGTTATACATGGGCAGGTGAGAAGGGCCCATTTCCCTTTTTCATTTCTTTTTTTTTCCCTGGTGCTGGTAAATGTATTTCATCTTGTAACTCTAGCTTTGGATTAAAAAGCTGTTGCCTTTGGCACTAAAGCTGCACAGCAGGCTGAAGAAAGTAAAGCTTCCTTTCATTGCCATGTTTGAAACTAGAGGAAGTCATCATATTACTTTAACAAGCAGAAATGAATGAAAATGTTTAATATGATTATGCAAGCATGAGTAGCTGTATAGCTGTGTTCTAACTGCCATGGATTTTGCTCTGTGTGATTCCTCATGCTGGTGGCTAACGTGATTTTCTGTTTTCCACTAGCATCCAAGTTAGTATTTTGTTGCTGTTTGGAGATGTGAGATTTCTGATGATCTGTTTCCCTCCTTTTCGGAAATGCAGCTCCTTAAAAACAGGTTTGTGCTGTAGATTTGACATTGTGCTTTGCTGCCAATGAGTATCTCATACTACACACCTTGCAGCTATATATTATTAAGCACACAGGAATGAGTAACAGTCTTCTGATTTTGCTTCTGTTGTGGCACTGTGTAGAATGGAAATTAATTCCTGGCTTGTGTCAGAGTTGAGCAAAGCACCCAGAGTGTAGTCACTCGACAAAAACCCTGCCACAGAGAGAGAATGGAGTTAGCTTAGGTGCCAGAAGCAATTTTATCTCATGAGCATGGTGTTCCTCCAATTAGTTAGCTCTGAATGTATGACACTACACTGTGCAACAAAACACATTTAATTGCTGTGTGTTTCACCTTGTCACCTGTTTTTGTGCTGATTATGATTGGTGAAGAAGGCTGGGATTCATCTCCTCTAATTTTGGATGTTGAATTGGGAGCTGGCTGAGCTTTCTTTGCATTGGAGAGAGAAGGGGCACCTAATGATATCAACCTCATGTCTATCTTAGCCTAGAATGACTTTTTGCCCAGTGTTGCCTGTTTCTCTCCAGGCTAAACGTATTCCTTACAGCATTTTTATTTCAGTAAGAGTTTTTATTTGGAAGAATTACAGAATACAGAATCAGACAGTAATTAAGGTTGAAAGGGACCTCTCAAAATTATCTAGTCCCATCCTACTCAAAACATGGTCAACTACCGCAGGTTGGAGTCCACATACTCTCTAGGAAACCTATTCCCAGTTTTTGATCACCCCAACAATAAAAAAATATAATTATGTTTTATAGGAATTTAATATATTTCAGCCTGTGCCCGTTTCTTCTTGCTCCTTCACTAGGCTGCATTAAGAAGAGTGACACTTTTTTTTTAATACTCCTCCTACTAGGTATTTGATATGATGTCCCATCTTCTCTTCTTCAGGATTACAGTCCCAGCTCTCTCAGCCTTTCCACGTATGTCAGATTCTCCAGTCCATTAATCATCTTTTTAGTCCTTTGCTGGACTTGTTCCAGTGTATCCCTCTCTGGATTCCAGCCCAGAACTGGTACCAGTGCTCCGAATATGTCTCAAACAGGCAGATGGCAAGGATCACTTCCCTTGACCTGCTAGCAATGCTCTTCCTGTAGCCCAAAACTATTGAATTTTGTCATGTGACTGATGTCTGTGAATTTTTCTTTTTAATCTTATGCCATTTTTCTACAAAGAACCAGTTTCATCGACAACAAAAAGACAGCCTAAAACTTTATTAGTCCTAGTAGTATTTTTTCTCATGCTTCTCCTCTGACTCAGACAGACCTAACTTCATGCAGACTCAAAGCTTGCCAGATGTGAATCAGATCATGTCCTTGTTAGTGCAGTAATTAATCCATGGTGATAAGACCTCTCTCTCAGTGCCTCATTAATGTGGCTTTATGACTTTTGGACAGGAGCTGACTCATAGCTGGCCAACTCAGAGGATGGGTAGAATTAGCACAGAGCAATCTGCAGTGGGCCATGTAGATGAGCCTCTCTCTTTAGGTTAATAAATTAAGGAAAAGATAACGATATTGAGCCATTGATTATAATTGGGACTTGTAGGTGCTAGTAGAGCTCAGACAGCAAATAAAAGCAGTGTGTTGATGCTAAAATCTCATTGTCTGATATTGGACAGTAATTTTGTTAATTAATATTTTTAATTTTATTTTAATCTTTGGAATATGAATGCATGTGATTTAGCGTTCTTATTTTATCAACTAGTAGTGACTCTCTGAATGAGAAATACGTATGCTGTGATTTACCCTTATAAGTTTCCCTAATGCTCCACCTTGCTTTTTACTCCTTTAATTTGAATTACTCAGAGAGATGGTTACTAAACTGCAATGTATAAGAACTGGGATTTTTCCCCTTCTCCTCTACCTTCAGTCTCTTTGCAGAGTGAAGTAAAAATAACCCATAGAAGATATAAAGTAATAAAGAATTGTCCACATATGCTTAGACTGGTGTTATTCAGCTTACTATACATGTGTAATGCACTGGAGTCAGTGTAAAGGTCTCACAAAAAAGTCTATATTCTAGTAATTATTCTTCCAACATCTACTGAGATCTGAAATTGCCATTAAAAAAAAAATGTAGAAAAGGGTATAGGTTTTTATCTGTCAAATGCTCTTTTGTTGTGAGAGAGGAGCTAGTAGTATCACTTCTTCCAATTAATAGCTCATTCCCATTTTCTACTATCATTACCAGAATAATTGAAAAGCCACATCTGTATAGGTAGATTCCTTCAGTCTTATAATCATTTATTGTATCATTTGAGCCCTAACTAAGAATCAGGTATGTGTTATACTAGGCTAATTAGAGAAAACTATGAAAAATATATTCCCTGTGCAGGGAGCACACAACAGAGTTACAGGGGCTAGTAGGCGGAAGAAACAAAGTGGGTTAGTGTGTTTGGAAGGGCAAGAGAATGCTTAGAGAAAGAATCCAGTAAAAGTTAGCGATCATCTCTTTCCTAATGAATAAAATATCATAGTGACATCATCAGGGTATCGTGGCAGACAGAAGGCCCAAGAACAGAGGATGGTTTTCATAAATCTTGCAGGATATTTGTCTTTCTATAGAAAAGAGAACATGTAAATAAGCATACAAGCATATGGCACAAAAATGGATATATAGATACGTATGGAGAAGACCTGGAGAGCATAAAACCAAGATGCTGATGATTTGCTGACTGGAAGTAAGAAGATGGCTTCATATTCAGGCTTTGTGCTGGAAACAGGAACTTTTTTTCTTGTACTAGAGACAAATAAATGGATGTTTCTGTGAACTGTCTTTGGTGGAGCATCACACTGAAATGTTCATTTTAAGGCCTCTTTTATGTTGTAAATCTTGGCGTCTCTTCCTGCCTTCAATGTGAGTAATCATTTCACATAGTAAAATGCCAGTAAGAGGTAATTTGTTTTATTTCCCTAATATTTTGGATGGTAAACCTCATCTCCGTTAGAAGTGGTCTTGAGCTCATGTGTTCAGAATATTTTAGCCTTTAGATTCAGGACAGCCTGGTTCTTTATTCACAGAATCTGTGTGTCTTGCCAGACTAGAAGTTGCTTCTAATGATGAAGGATGAGGGTTTCTGATTTAGAGGATTCAGTTGGATGTGATTTTTATTGCCAAGTACACATTGGCTTATGTAAGGGTAGTTGCATGTAAGTTTAACAGCTGTATACACCACACTTTCACTTCCTTATTGTAGATGACTTCTTGCTTTACAAATGTACAACATATTTTGAGATCAAGCAGTTATTTTGTTAATCTGTAGTTTCTAATAGAAGAGCAGTGTAGCTCTTAGTTTAGATGCAATAATAAGTCAGATACAAAACAGGCTTTCCATGATTCAGTCTTCAGTTATTGGAACCTCTGTGGGAAAAGATGCTTAAGGGACAGCACGGAAGTTCTTTTTTAATATACAACGTTTCACAGATGATTTCTCAGAAACAGGAACCCATGAAGCTCTATCATCAGATATCATTCACAGTCTTGATATTCCTCTGTTTTTTCCCTAAGAGGCATAAATTAAGATTTTATCACTGAAATACTCTTAGATGAAGCTCTATATCATTGCCTTGCAGAGATTAAATAAATCCCAGCCATTTGGAGAAAAAAATCATGTTCATAAATAATATCAGTTTATCCATATATAACAATACAGGATCTAATTTGAACCGTTTAGTACCAGGTTGCAAATCTTTAGCAGCCTGTAAGTCAGTTTTATATTTTGCTGCAACATAAATTACAGTGGTTTGATTTGTTTGGGCTCACATAAGCTGTTGGTGAATAAAATCTGCCTATTTTCATGACAATATAATTTTTAAATGTTTATTTTTGAAGGAAACTGAGTGTTCAGTACTTCTTGATGCCAAGAACCTGTGCTCATGCACTGGCTAATGTATAGGAACATCCCACAGTGGTATCTTACTGTGAAATTCTTTGAAAAGGGAACTGCGGCCCCAGAAGCTCAGCTTTTGCAGCATACTTAGGTGAAACAGACTCTTGTCCCTCCCCTTTCTTTACCACACCTTTGCACCTTTTGGCAGAAGCCCGATTAGTCCAAGGACTTGTACTCAATGACATGGAATAAGATGGCACAGAGCTGATTGTGGTCTTGTGTCAGATTTCACAAGATGGAGGGAAAATGTTTCCTTTTTGCCTCACGCCACAATTTGGAAACTGTTCTTGGGGAAATATTACCATTTGTTAGCAGGGGCATATTTTAAATTATTGGTAGGACACTGAGAATGTGATGAGGTGTAGGTATGAAACTCTTGCTTTCCAATATCTCTACATAAAAAAGAGAAAGGAAGCAAAAAAAGAAAAAAAGAGGTAAGGGCAAAGAGATGCAGACAGGAAAATATAGGAATGTAATGGAGTGTTAGCATTTCATATTGTGGATGGACCTTAGCTTTACCTTATCTGTTAGCCTGAAAAAGGTGCAAGACCTGCATAGGGTTCAGCATGTCATCCTGACTTCTAATAATGACAGATTTTATTCAGACTTTGGAATTAGTTACTTCAGGAAGTCACGAAGGCAATTCTAAGCCTCATGTTCTAGAGTTTAAGACTATCTTCAGTTATCAGAATGTGAGGCTTAGGATTTCTGAAATACATATAAAGTTTGAACTGTATAGTGAATCTTGATCTTAGCCCTATTGACTTCTAGCGGCAATGAGATTCATTGTTTAGTAAGTATTTGTGTGAAGAAAAATTTCCTCTTAGTAGTTTTAATCATGGTCACAGGCTTAGCTTTATAATTTGGTCTTTTCAGGTATGCCAGGCCCACCTCCTTTTGTTTTAATAGCCATACAATCTAAAAAAACTATACTTTTTAATAAAATATAAGGGTAGTTTCACACATTCACGTTTTTATACACTGCCGCTTTCTCATCAAAAAAAGGAGAACGTGGAAAAAGGGAATTTTAAGAGCAAGAAGTTTTATTTTAAAGAACAGAACTGAGAGATGCAATTATGTGTTGGCAAATGTTTCCACCTTTGAAGCAATATCAGTGGAAGCCTGAGGCAGACAAAGTTTAAGAACATTAAAACCACAAACTTTCTTTTTAATAATACATGAAGTTGCCTTAATAAATCCTTATGGAAACTGTAGCAACAGTAGCTAATGACTGGTTTTAGTTAATGACCCATTAACATGTTAGCAAAGCAGCCACTAACTGTGATATTTGGAAAGAATCAGTTTCAAAGGGACAATTAATATTAAAATGTGATGATGATTTATTAACCAATGCATTTTTAAGGTATTACTTCCTACCTAGAGCAGTGGCAGTGTTGGTAAAGCGGTAATTTCGTGAGAGCTAATAATCTGTTTTGCTCCAATCAGGCAACAGCAGAAAGAAATCACTGTCCCTCCTCAGGGATGTTATTGCTGAGGTAAGTTTCAGTCCTGGATGGATGGTGCTTTAAAACAACGTCGCTACTGTGGGTCTTAACAGGATGCCTAGAAATCTGAGTCATGCACAGGCAGCAGATATGAAGACCTACTTTTCCCTTAATTAGGTTGGGGAAAGGACCTTCCATTAGTTCTTTACCGAGGAGGCCGGTATAACAAATAGCATAAATAAAAGTAGGCAGGAAACTACATCAGCTGGGATGTCTAAAACCACTAGTTTTATGTGCTTACTTACTAAATATTTTTGTGCATGTGTCACAGGCCAAAACTTCCAACAGTTCTATAATTTTTACCTGTGCTCCTGAACAAAAGAAAACCACTTTCAGTCTGCGTCTTTGTGGCCATGCCTGTTGTTGGAGTCAGTGCTGTTTTGGCATAACTAAAACCTGTAACATGCTGTTAATTCTCTTTCTGTGCATATTTCAAGTTCATGCCATGCATATATCTGCTTGTTGCTTTGCCTCCCCCTGGCAGAGGCAAATAAATCTATCCTGTGCTTAGGGGGGTAGCTAGCCAAATCTATCAGTACTTCTTGAGGAACAGGTTCAACATCTGGGGTGAGCCTTCACGAAATTGCTGTCTTTTAATTTTATGTTATTCTACAAAATTTTTAATTTTAATTTTATGTTATTCTATTTTAAATTTTATGTTATTCTACAAAATTTCAGAGTCGTTGATTGGGGTCTTCACTGCTTCTCAGAACTGAAGGTTATAAATCTTTAGGGAAACCTTTTCTCCAGTTGATACAAAACTGAAAGACAAGCATATTCTTGGCACTTTCACTAGAAAGCTTTGCCTGCCTGGGCAGTTGCCTGATCTCTGCAGGCTTCTTTCCTTCATTCCTTCCTTTAGAATGTCAGCTTGTGCCATGTCCCAGATCCCCTTGGCCTTTCTGTTAGGAGATAGAACACTTTGCAAAAACTGAAACATTTTTCTCCCCCAGCTCTGTAAATGGAGTCACAGAGAGCTGGAGACAGGAAATGTGTGTTGGAGGGCTACTACTAAGGCTTTGGATCCATGCATCTCACTTAAGAGTTCTTATGTTGTAGTTAGATTCTTTTCCTTTGTTAGTAAGCAGGTTTCAGGTGCTCAAACATGTTTCTGAAGGGTACACAGTAGGTGAAATTACAATATCAGTTACACCACTGGAACCGAATAAGAAGCAAGGTCCCTCTCATCCATCATGGGGTGCCACAGGGTAAGGGCATGCCAATAGGTCCTTGCTTGCCTGGACATGTTTAGGCACAATAAAAAATTACAAAGTGGTCAGGCAATAGCCATTATAAGTCAGCTAGCACTCAGACTGGTGTTGTGCCAGAAATGTTTTGGCCACTCAACTAAAGAGAGTATTCATCTGAGGTTGACTGGAGGCATTGTTTTCCTTTGTGGTTTGTGTGTGTATATATGCGCATTTGTGTTTTTGAATACTTTGAATGTTTGCTAATCAGCTTGAGATGCCTGTCTGCTGAGCACTCTACTTCTGAAGCCACCTGACCATGGAAAAGTGAGCCGGCTCACCTATAGGGTGCTACCAGGGCAGCCGGAGAAGATAAAGCTGAAGCTGAAACAGTTGCAATTTGTCCACGGAGAAATGTGTTCTCTTGAGTAATCCAAAATACTTTCCACTCCCCTGCAAAACTTTGTGCGCTAACAGCACCACTGTGTAAAGGTAATGATGACAAAGGCAGTGTCATTTATGAATCAATTACTCATCCACCAACAATTTATTATTGAGCTATTGTTAAGTCACATCTTCACATGTTGATTTTTTTTTCATTTTGAATCCAGAGGACATGAAACCATGGACCCCAATGAAGGGCTCCCCACAAGCAGCACTGTCTTGAGTTTTGTTTCTTTGAAGAGAAAGCAGATTTATGTGGGGTTATTGCCATGTCAAACAACATTAGTACAGTCATGCTGTTTCTTTATTTGTACCACCGACTGTTCCCAGTTGTCGAGAATCACTGTAAAATACTGTGGATCTGCACTCAGTTGATATGGATAGTGTTTTATTTCAGGAGAATGAGGCTTTTTTTTTTTTTTTTTTTTTTTTTTTTTTTTTTAGGAAAAATTTGTTTAAACATCTGCTCAAGAAGCTGTCTTCCGTCCAAAGAGCCTTGCCCTATTTCTTGAGTCTTTCTTTCTCTTTTCCAATAATGAACAGTGGTAAGACACAGCTCTAATAACCCGAGGAGACCTCTGAGATGACAAAGGAAAATGGAGCCAGGGCATGCTTAGAAAGTCAAATCTGCACTTCAATTCATAGCAGTAATAGAACCTCAGCAGCTGTTCCTTGTGACAAAACAGCTAATGCTGCCGGGGCTGAGATAACCTTTGCATGTCAGTGATGCCACTGCTCAAGACACTGGTCATCCTGGTTTCAGGCTGGAGTAAAGCCTCAAACTGAGCTGTGTATATCAGCAGAGATCAGTGAGTACAGCTGACAGTGGAGAATTTTTGTTTGGCTTTGGGGCTTTCTTTAGACCTCGTGGCCTGGTTAGGTATAGCTGATGTGGCCTTTTCTATTATTATTATTTTTTATTTAAGAAGTGCTAGCAAAAATCACACTGCTGCTTTTTGGTATCACGGGGAATGATACGGCATAGTTGCTTACCTGCCCTGAAGCTCTTCTTGATAAGAATTCACAAGTCCGAAGCAATCCCTCCACTCCTCCTGTATGTTTAATGTATATCTAAGGCAGCTAAGGAGATGAGTTGTTTTTTCTTCTCTTTCTTTCTTTCTTTTTTCTTTTTTTCTTTTTTTTTCTTTCTTTTTGAGAAGTGCAAGCAGTGCTACCTTAAGCTTACTTACCTTGCCTAGCTTGGATGTTCATCTAATCCAGCTCCAGTGCTTTGAATGAACAATTTGGTTGGAACCTAAGTGATGCTGGGGCTTGGATAAATGCCAAGTTGCTGATCCTCTGTCTGATGAATACTGAAGAAAACAACTAGAAGACTTGGCAGAAATTACATCAGTATCCGTGATTGAGAGTGTGCACCTGCCACTTGCTGTTCGGGTCTATAACTCAGGTCTTTCTAAAATTCCACCTGCTTCCTTCGCATGTTTAGTGAGAAGCTGTTGACAAGAGTGTGTTTTATTGTCTGTGCACATATTTTTTTTTCTCTGAATATGGGACAAAAGGGCTCAACGTGAAAACTCTTTGGAGCTTCAGCTGGCATGAGCATGAGGAGAGCCTGGCATGACTTGCCACGTGCTCACATTTAACTAGACCCAAATGCTATGGGAAGAGGGGGGAAGATGACAGCCTTGCACATGAGCATGGATGCTGAAAATATGCTCATCTGGGGATGGGAAGGGCCTTGTTAGCTTACTGAAATAGCTTCTGTTCCAGCTGGCCATAAGATCCAGATATTCCTATCCCTCTGAAGAGGATCTGAATCTAGGAACTATGGCAGAAGTGAGAAAGGATCCTGGGGAATAACTGTAAGTATACAACTAAAATGTATTTTAATGCACACAGACACGGGGAAGGAGTTAGCTTGGGATGGACTGTATGTCCTTATCTACTATCTTCTTTCTTTCCCTCTTCTCTATTCCCCACATTTCCTTCTTTTAACATATGTAGATTCAGAATCATGAATACTTAAAATAACAGTATTACACGCTGTTCATTCTGACTGAAGAGAAGGCTGAGGTAATTTTAGGTAATTACAGAGGGCAAAACTGATCCCCAGTTACCTTTGGTAAGGTATTAAAATAACTTTCACATGAAGATAAGATCTTTCATAAGATCCTTCATAATGTTATCTCTTAGAACTATCTCCTTAACAATATATATAGAATTAGAGAGGTATATATAGTTATACTTGCATTTGTAATGACTTAGATACTTTCAGGAAAAAAAAAAAGAGTGCTAGGAAAATGGTAGAAGAACTCGAAAGGAAACTCAAGAGTATGATTTCATTAATTAAAATTAAAAATAATGTTTAAATAAATCTCAGGGAATGGAAGAGTCTCTATTGTCTAACTCAACAAACAAACAAACTCAAAAAACCCCAAAACGTATCAGCAAAATGCCACTATAGGATTACATGTGACTATGTTCACCTCCTGGCTTTTTTTTGTTCCAGAGCATAAATGAAGATGCTTAAGTATTAAGGATGCTAGTGATGTGAAAGCCCTGACTTGTTCCTGGTCTGGTAGTGATCTGGTGCACTTATGCTAACAGAAGTATCAGAACAGTGTAGAGGAATCGTCCTTCCTCTTGACAACATACCCAACTCACCACATACCCAAGTGCTTAGAGCACTAGCTTAATGGGAGATCCACATTCTCTGCTTGCCTTGGAGAAAGACTCCAACTCTTGCCTCAGAGAAGATAAGGTTACAATAGCACAATATGAATCTTTTAGTAGCCCTTGCCCTTGCTGTGTGAAGAGAGTATGGAAGAGTACTATTTTGGGAAAAAAATAATAGCAATGTTTCAGTCAACTTAGGCAAGTGAAGAAGATAGAGTAGCAACGGTCAAGTTTTTGTTTAATCTTTGTTAGAGAAGGATTTGAACCCAAGTCTCTCACAACTGTTGGGTGTTGAACAGATGCAGAAGCCAATTGCGTCCACTTCTGCAGCTCCTGAGAGAGGATAGATGTGGTGGCAGCGCTGAGCCAATGAGCCACGACCCAGTTCATAGGCAGTGAGCACCTCTATCTTAGGTGCTTCCAATCATTTGAGGTGCCTCCACACTCATTTTCCTTGAACCTCATTAAGAAGTACCTAATTCTTCTATATGAAGTACCAGAATACTGTATATTACAAAGGACCGTGAGTTCCAATATATGTCAGCCTGCGTGATTTCAGTACCTGAGTCTTTTAATGGATTAGCTCCTGACTGCCTTGTGCTTCAGTTCACCTTTGATACAGGCATTAACAATGAAGCCTGAACTCTCAGTGGTGGTGTAGAAGACAAATGCATGAAAGATTGTCCAGTATTGAGACTGTGTTGTAAGGTGGCAATAGAAGTAGCTAAGGTAAGTCATGAGGAAGAGTCTGGATCATGTACAGCTATTGTCTATCCACCTCAAGGAAGCCCTAAGCACTTCCAATGCAACGTGATTCTGCATATTTCAACGTTACTCAATCAGCATGAGATTTTCAATAGCACCCCTTGCAGGGTCAGACTGAGCACCAGCAAGGAGCACTAGGAATTATTTTCCAAGAAAAATGGTGGGAACAAAGCATTAAACAATGTACTTGACCATCATGTTTTAGCATTAAAATACATTCTTAGACATTCTCTATTTATTTGCATAACAGCATTTACAGTAGAACCTCCAAGTTAAAGATTTAGGAAATCAACAACTGAAGTATTTAAGAACCAAGAATATGACTATCTGATATTTTTCTCCTCTGCTGGTTTACCAAGCCATTCTGATAGTGCTAAGTCAAGAACAGAATATGCGTCTTACTGTGGATCATTATTTCTTCTTCAGAAAAGTATATATAAAATTCCAAGGAAATGTTTCTGGTTAAAGGATTTCTGCTATCCATCCTATAAAAAGAAAATAGTACTGGTCTGTACAAAGCTTGCTGTTATTTTTGTATATTTAATTTATGTAAAAGGCAAGAGGAAGCCAAGTCCATGTTTAGAATCTTACAAATAATTAATTCAGTGTTTCTACAGTTGGCCTTAATTTGAAAATTGAGTTGTTTTTTTCTTTTCCCTTTCTTCTTTTTCAAACACCCGTCTGAAATAGCAAGAGTTAACTTTGTTTGCAGGGCTTGTAATATATTGTCACATGTGGTCTTGTCTCATAGAATTCCACTTAATTTATTGCCAATGAACATAAACATTTAATAACCGATTTGGGCATTAAGAAATAGAGAAGACAATCAATTATACAGACACCTAGGGAAACACCTTTCTTCCCCTTCACGAAGTTCATCTTTACTTCAAACAAATATCTTCCCTCTTCCTAGTCTCTGCTCTTCTTGTTTTGCTTGGCATTACACTCAATCCCTTCACAGACGTGACAGCGCAGGAGGCCAGGCTTAGTGTGAAATGATTTTTTTTTAAATTTTCTTTTGTGATAGTTCTGATTTCCTACTCTTTTGTTTCATTGCTGCTTCCTTCTTACTCATTTCCTCTGCTGTGTCATAGATTTCTCCATAGGCTGCATTCTCCTCGGGAGCGCTCTTTTCCTGGTGTGACTTACCCACCAACCTTCAGATACAGGCCTCCTCACGTGTCTCCCTTTGTGCATCCTCCTCCATAATATTTTGTGTGTGTGCTGTCCCCTAGCAGCTACTACCCCTTCTTAAACCTGAACAGCGGGACCAGATGCGCTACTCTGCGCTGTGTGCAGAAGAGCATAAAGCTGTTAGAGAGTGTCCAAAGGAGGACTACAAAGATGGGTAAGGCTCTGAAGGCGAGGTGTGTGAGGAGCGGCTGAGGCCCCTTGGTGTGCTCAGCCCAGAGCAGAGGAGCTGAGGGGAGGGAGGCCTCATGGCGGCTGCAGCTCCTCACAGGGAGCAGAGGAGCAGCGCTGAGCTCTGCTCTCTGTGACAGCGACAGGGCCCGAGGGAACGACATGGAGCTGTGTCAGGGGAGGGGCAGCTGGGGATTAGGGAAAGGGTCTGCACCAGAGGGTGGTGGGCATGGAACGGGCTGCCAGAGTTCAGGAAGTTTCAGGATCTGAGTCTGGAATCTGTGATCTAGATCTAAAGCCAAACAAGGGACGTTACTTGTCTAGAAGAAAATGTGACATTCTAGAGAGCTCCAAACACACTCTGTCACTGACTTGTGTAAGTGGGAAATCAAGCTATTCCATGCACTGAAAGGTTTATGACTCGACAAGGAAATTGCAGGTAAAGAAGGTCAATATTCAGGATCCTTTTTTTAAAAATACAATTTTATATGACTGATCAAACATCCTTAAAAACAAGCACTTGTGCTACAAATAATCCAGTGTAATACTTTTACCCAGTGATCCCCACAGAGTTCCACCTATAATGCCTTGATCACTGTGAAGTATGCACTATCTGTGCATGTACTGTTGGCACCACTAAAACCTTTATCCATTACAGCAAAACGGGTTGCACATTTTTTTTTCGGTTCAAATGAGAGAGCTGCTTTAAGACTGCAGAGGGCAGGGAGCGAGCGGGGCTGGCTTTGGCACTGAAGGGGAGCAGGGGAGCTTAGCAGCGAGGAGAACGAAGCAGAGGAGAGGAGAGCACATCAGAAGAGAGGAGAGCAGAGCAGAGGAGCGATGTGCCCGGCCACCCGCCCGCCTGCCGCCGGGCCGACGGGCGCTGCGTGAGGAGCCGGCCGGCCGCGGGCTCGGGGCTGGGGGCTCGGGGCCGGCCGC
>JACDJE010000092.1:2058422-2071765 GCA_016647715.1 Pavo muticus
CCCCGTTCTATTTCTCCCTCTTTGCCTCAGGTTATTGCAAGCTTGTTTGGGTGAATTTGCTTCTTCTTTACATGAGAAGTTTGTAGCACTTCAGCTGGATGTATAGGCATAGGCATTTTGCCATTTTCCCACAAAGCTCTGCCAATACCCATCAGTCATGACCTGAAACAGCTGCTGATCACTTTTGAAAATTCCACTGAGTGTGGAGGTTTGTGATCTGCATTCAGAGAAGAAAACTTAGAAATCTGCCCTTATTGTGGTGAAGATATCCAATGAAGATCTCAGAGTGTTAATTAAGGTTGAGAAGCAGAATTTTAATTAATGGCAAATGTTATCATCCTGACTTTTTTTTTGTGTGTGTCAGCTGATAGAAAGCTCAGACTTCACGTGGAAAGAGAATTGTTGCAGTTTCCTCATTCTCAAACAGTTGTTTTCTTATTGTAATTTGAAAAAACTAATCAAGAAACTGTCATTGAAATGTTAGACTTATACAGCAGGTTGTTTCAAACATAGTGAACAGTGGTTTTGAAAACTGAGCTACTATTATCAATTAACTCTTTGATTACCCTTAACCTGAGCATGAATTCATGAAGTTTAGTGAGTCAGCCTTGAAACACGTTGGCAGCGGTAACTGAAGAGGTGACTGGCAGACCAGGAAAGACCAAAATAGAGTAAGAAGTCATTCTCTCAACATTGCTATGTGAGAGAGGCAGGAGATGTTATGCAAGACGTATGCACCTTTTTTAAGTCTTCTAGCTTACTGCTCAGCTGAAAAATGCTTAGAGCTCATTGTGTTCTGGCCCTATAGTTTCAAATAAAGAGATACTAAAAACAGACAGGATTCAGTTATGTGTAACAGAAGCAGGAAGATATTGTGTGAGAGGAATTCAAGGTTGGGAGAAAATAGTATGCTTAAGGAAGAGATGAATTGGCAAGGGCATGATAACCATGCATGTACATGAATGTGTAAAATGGGCATCAGGAAATCGGGAGATAAACATTGCTGTTCTGTGCCTTATGTCAAACAATGAAGTCCTCCCCGTCGGATGACTGCATCCTACACTGCTGCTTCTGTATCTCAAGGTGTGGGGTGCCAGGTGGGGATTGTGTATTTATTTACTGAAACTCTGGGAGAAAAAGCTTTTTCAGCTACTGTCCACTAACCTGCAATCCTTTCCAGGCAAGGTAGGCAAACTCTTCTTCCTTCTCCTCTATTTTTTATTTTTTTCCTACTGCAAAGGTGATATTTCTGCTGTTTACTTAGTAGCAGTGACTTTATAAACAATCTCAGAGGAAAAACCCAGCTGTGGTAACTGTTGGTAAACGTGGTATTTCTGTACACCCGTATCTAAAAATAAGCAGCGGTGGTGAAGAGGCCATTGCGGACAGGTGGATGCACTTAAAGCAACAAAACCACTCAAGGAAAGAAAAAGTAACACGGCACCAATGTGAGTTGTACCATTTTTATTCTCTGTGAAGAAAAATCAGTGATCTTGCCACAGAATCCATGAGAGACTCTGGGAAATACTGTCGAACCCCCTTTCCCCAAAGCAGAATTACGTACGATTGCAGGTTGCTCGGGACTGTGTCCCATCTGGCTTTCAAAATCTTTAAGAAGGAAGGCTTCACAGCTTCTCTAGCACTTGATGTAGTGGCTGGCAACCCTGCTCATGTCAGGGGGACTCGAATCTGATCATATGGTCCCTTCCAACCCAAACCATTCTGTGATTCTCTGAGCAACCTGCTACAGTGTTAGACCACCATCAGTGGTTTTTGTTCTGTTTTTAAGAAAAACCAAACCAAACCCCAAGCTCTCGTGTGTAGATGGAATTTCTTGTTTTCTCTTTGTATCTGTTGCCTTTTGGTTGCTCACTGAATGCTACTGAGAAGAGTCTGGCTGCATCTTCTTTACACCCTCCCATCATTACACATTGATAAGATTGCCACCAGAGTCTGTTCTTCTCCAGATGGAACTGTTCCAGATCTCTTTGACCTCTCTTCATACTTTTGACTGTTAAATCCCTTGACCGTCTTTGTGGCCCTTCACTCAACTCTCTTCATTATCTCTGTCTTTGTAAAATGGAAGAGCCCAGAACTTGTACACAGTATTACAGCTGTGATGTTGCCAGTGATTATATGATAATAGTGATTTTTTTTTCTCCTTCTCTGATAGCAGTCCAATGTATGGGACTTAAAAATTTTACTTTACAGGGGAGCACTTCAGTGGACAAGATACCCCATGCCCTCTCTGTCTCATGCTACTTTCCTCTAGTGCTGAAGACCTTCGTAGCAGTGCATTGTCAAACTTCTCTCATGAAGTATGTGGAGTTGCTTTCACTCTGCAACCAGTTTCTACTTGTTTGCCAGATTTTCAGGCAAGTGCTTGTCATAGTATCATGGAATTTCTAGAGCTGGATCTAGGCCATCTAGTCCAACTCCCCTGCAGTGAACAGGAGTATCCACAGCTATATCAGGTTGCCCAGAGCCTTATCCAGCCTCACCTTGAAAGTCTCCAGGGATGGGAGATCAACCACATCTCTAAGCAACCTGTTCACCACATGTTTCCTTATGTCTAACCTAAATTTACTCTCTTTGAGCTTGAAACCATTTCCCCTTGTTCTATCACAACAGACCCTTCTAAAGACTCTGTCCCCTTCTTTCCTGTTGCTCCCCTTTAGATACTGAAAGGCTGCTATCTGTTCACCTCGGAGCCTTCTCTTCTCCAGGCTGAAGAGCTCTCTCAGCCTGTCCTCATAGGAGAAGTGTTCCATTCCGTGGATCATTGTCATGGTTTTTATGATTTCTGTTATTGGTATTCCACATCATAACATCATGTAGTGCACTGGGAGTTAATGCTCCAGTTCCAAGGATTGTCAATATTTCTGGGTACCTAGTTCTCAAGGGAGGAGAACTGCATCTCCCTGAAGACTTCACTATTCCATTTCTGTTTTCCATTCAGAGGGAAAGATAAAAATTCTCACAAGAGACGAGATTGTCCCTTTCTTTTTACTGGTTGTCTTTGTGGTGTGCACTTTGGAGCTGTCCTGCCTTCAGCATTAGAGTAAGGCCTTTGGTTTTGGACTCTCTCATTTATTCAATTTATTAGCTTCAATTCCAATTACATTGTATTATATTGTATTATCTCACATTCTGCTATCATATTTAGTAAATTAGTTTTCTCCCTTAGCTCATTGCCGCTGTTTTGTTTTTACGCCCATCTCCCTATCTTCCCCCCCTCCCCCTCTGCTAGGTCATGGGTCAGTGGGTCCCTCCACCCCATTAGTCATGGAATTGGGTGCAACCGGGTCAAACTGTGACAGTCATTTTTTGTGGCCCTTCTCTGGACAGTTCCAATACATACAAGTTTCTCCTATACTGAGGACTCCACATCTGGATGCAGTGCTTCAGGTGAGGCCTCACCAGTGCTGAGCAGAGGGGCAGCATCACCTCCCTCACCCAGCTGGCCACACATCTTTTGATGCAGCTCTGGATGTGGTTGGCTTTCTAGGCTGCATTGCTGGCTCATGTGCAGCTTGCCATCCACCAGTACCTTCAGATCTTTTTTGATGGGGCTGAACTCAGTTCTTTCATCCCCCAGCTTGTGTTGATAATGGGGGTTCCCTCGACCCAGGTGCAAGATCTTGCATTTGGATTTGTTGAACCTCAAGAAGTTCACCTGGGTCCACTGCTCAAGCCTGTCTAGGTTTCTCTGAATGGCATCCCATCGCTCTGGTGTGTTGACTGCACCCCACAGCTTGGTGTTATCAGCAAACTTTCTGACTGTGCACTCGACCCCACTGTCAGTGTCACTGGTGGAGATATTAAAGAGTATCAGCCCCAGCGCTGGCCCCTGGGGAACACCACTCATCGCTGATCTTCATCCAGACATTGAGCCATTGACCACCACTCTCTGGACTCAATCCTGCAGTCAGTTCTTCGTCTGCTGAACAGTCCGCCCATCAAATCCCCATCTTCCAATTTGGAGAGAAGGATGTTGTGGGCTACCATGTCAAAGGCCTTACTGAAGTCACTTTTTTGCTCTTGTATAAGAATTTCCTGCCCAAAAGGCAAGATGTACATGAGACTTCCTCAAATCCTTCCTGTGGGCTACTGTTACTTCAAAGCTCAGCAAAGCTTTGCTGCTATGGTCACTGCTCATCTTGCTTGATTTAAGGCATTAATGGTGTGAGCGACTTTAGCTGCTTTCCATAGTTAATGGAGAGAGAGACACACACACACAAGAACTGCATGTGTACGCTTTCTTACTTTGGACAACCACTGTAGAATGAGAGAAGTAATCTTAAATGTGCATACTCCTCTGTTTTAGACTATTTGATTGGACCTAGGCAAGTGGCTGAGATGGGTCTGGACTTGAAAGGCATGAAAAAAGTGTGTATCTTGTGCCTTATCTGGATGAATGATAATGAAACTTATGTCCAGTATTCAAAAGCAATGCAAATGCAGTTTCCTCTACAGATCTCATTTTTTCATTCTATAAATGTAAGCAATGATAGGTTTAGAACATGTATTGTTGAGTCAAAATATTTGTACAGTGGTGTGTAAGTACATAGTTTCTTGGTGGTCTGTCATAAAATTACAGAATCATTTGAGTTGTAAGGGACCCTTAAAGACCATCTGGTCCAACTCCCCTGCACTGGACAGGGTCATCTACAGCTAGATCAGGTTGCTCAGAGCCCCATCCAGCCTGACCTTAAATGTCTCTAGGGACAGGGCATCCACCAATATGTGTAATAAAGCCATAGTATTTATAAAGCATGAACAGGTGTAGGAGAGTTAACAAACAGGGAGGATCTCAGTTCTTGTGACTACAGCTGAAAACAGCCAGGGAAGAGGCACAGGCTTTGCATTTGGGATGTGTTTTCAGAATTGGTAGAGCTGTGAAGAGCTGGCTTAGCAGTGGAGCATCCTTGTTGAGAGAGACCTGGAATCCCTAAGGTCAGACTTTGTGGATGTTTCTGCACTATGTGTGGTCTGGCTTCATGAGCTGTTGGGATTCTTTATTTTTCTATTTTCCATCTCCTCTCTTAGATCGTCTCTCTTCACCAGAATACCTCCTGCCTAAAGCTTTCATGAAGGCCTCCTCTGATACCATGTTATCAAATGTTTATGATCTGACAGAGTAGTCTTTGTCATCAAATGGAAACAAGAACTTTTTATGGAGGGGGGAAAAAAAAAGACAGAAAGATATTCAGAGGCTGAGCTCCATTTGTCATATAGAAAGTCTGTATGGTGTGAAGAAAAAAAATCTTCCATATGTTGTGTGCCTTTCTCTTGAAGGCAAATGATGGCATATCAGAAGGAACATCACCAACGCAGATGTGTGAATGGGGAAAGTCTGGTTTTACTTTGTGCTCCTGACTCATGGAGCAGACCATCTGGAGAACCTGTGGCAGTCTGCTTTTGTTCTTGCTGTATTATCTATAACAAGTTGGCGAAGAAAGTGTTCCTCACAGACTTCCCTGATGCAACCTTCTCAAAGAGCAGCCCAGAACCTATGATGCAAGAAATGCTTGTGGCTAAACCCTTTTGTGAAATCCATACCAATAACTCAATGGAAGCAGGAAGAAAAGCAGATGGAAGGGCTACCATTGCCCCACATGAGCAAATGCAATTTATATCTTGTTTCCTTTCCTCATTTTAACACCCTCCCCCAGCAGGCTGTTGCTTGGCAACCCTGCCTTCTTGCTCCACAGCTGCTCTGCATCTCTTTCCCCTTGGCCTGTGGTTGCACCGGGGCTGGGAGGAGGCATGGCTGTATGTGCTTCCAGTGGTTTGTGAGCAGAGATGCTGCCTCTTCGTCAACTCTTGGGTAGGAGCCACATAAGGAAGTTGGGAGGACATAGCATTTTCTGAGGCATGGCAAGCTCTGCTTTTCCTGTTTCCTTCTGCATGCTGACTCTGTCCAGAAGGGTACTGGCTCCCAATAATTCCATTCTTCTTTTGTTTGTGGTTGCTATTCTGTGCAAGCCAGTGGCATCTGGAGCAGGTAACAGAGGGCAAGATTGGGTTAAGGGACAGAGGTGGCCTTCTTCTCACATAGTCACAGTACTTCATGCATTGCATGGTAATTTTATTATTACTAAAATCAGATCTGTAGAGAGATGAAACTATCGGTTTTTTGTTTTTTTGTTTTTTTTTTTCCAAAAAAGGCCGTTTGGAAGTTGCAATACTTATATTTTCCTTCTCCCCATCCCCTCCTCCATTTGTTAATGAGAAGCATCTCTGTATATGTACATGCCCATATTTCAACTGAGAGTAGTCCTATATCTCTTGGAAAAGGCTATGACTCCTAATCCAAGTAATCAGGAATCAGATTTGAAGGTGAAATAGCACTCTTGACTCAGCCATTTCATGCTGGAACATTATGACATGTACTGTATGGCATAGCTATGCCTATGATTTCAATATATGCAATTCATTCTATCATATCTTGGCACTAAAATCATTTCATGCTTTGATCTTTAATGTCTTTTTGTTATACATACATCAGGCACACAAAGGGTTTAACTTCAGTTCATCTTCAGACTTCTAAATGACTGTCAGCAGTGCCACATTGCTTGTATGTCATGATAGACTACTTTCTCTATGAGAACCAGTTAGTACCAAAAGAAGCCTTTCTGCCCTTCTACAAGCCTGTTTTTTCACCCTAGACTGTTTTCTGATATCTTGCATACTGTGTCCCTGGCTTTTATCTATCGCAATCTTACGTGCCCTGTATACCCCCTCCCCCAGTCCTTTCTATCATAGGAACAAACTGGTCTGTATGAATATATGAATATTAAAACATTATTTTTCCTAGCTTCCCCCCTCTGTAAGAGAATATTATTTTGGCTGTCAATCCTTTAAATGAGTAAAAATCTTACCTTTCTGATTGTTTGTAAGGTGGAATGTAAAAAGAATTATAGAAGGAAAAAAAATAATCATTGCCCTGTATATTTATGTTGTTTTAAATAGAAAAGTCTGGTATTCTCTCAAGAAAACATGAATCACACATGCTGTGTTAAAATCCTTCCCACAGACTGGATTTTTCCATGCCTTGCCATAGCATGGTTTTCTAAGAAATGTCTCTGTCGGGTCCTCTTCTCCTTCTCTCGAATAATGTTTTGATCAGTTTCAGTTTGAAAAACATAGTTATGTCATTGCATCTACGTGTGTATAAATGTTCACCTGAGCAGAGAAGAGAGACTGACTCTACTCCAAGTTCCTGAAGGCGTTGGAAAATAAGTAGACACGTGAAAATCCAAATATCCAGAGAAAATTCTTTATTTTCCCCACCGATTCTGTGTTCATAGAACAACTTTAGGGGTTGGCTTGCTTGTTCACATCTTCCAGATGTTGCCTGAACCCTAGGAATGAGCTGCAGGAGAAAAGAGTAACTATGGGCACAAAAAAAATATTGTTATATTGTTTTTGTGTTTTTGAGCTTAGTAGGTAGAAATGGTCTACACTGTTTTGTGAGCTGCTGCATACCAAGACTGAATGGTTAATTGTGTGCATGCTGTAAGGACAGGTCAGGCGAGAGAGTACATTTTTGCCAGTTAACTGTACTCTTGCACATTATCAGCCTAGAGTTCTCAGTGGCTTCTGATGAAACCAAGGAAGCGAACTGTACTTACTACTTACCCCGAATGTTTTAAGAGGTGGACTAGATAGCATGTATACTACTGGTGCCTCTCCAAAAAAAAAAATGTATACGAATGTTCAGATTTCTTGGCCATCTTAAGTATTCCCAGCTTCATAGTAATAAACAGCATTTCAGTGAGTATCTTCATAATAGCACCTAAAGAAATATAAATTGCTTTTAAATTCTTAGGAGTCTCAAGGAGAATATTTAATTTTTGCAGCTTGTTCTGATAAAAATGGCTGACCGTGAGCTTATACTATAAGCATTAAGCTTGGTAGCCAGTGAACATCAGAAGGTTTAGCAATTGGTTTTGACAAGCATTCAACATTTATCTGAATCTTACTAGTATCAAATCGGGCATGAAGTCTTGTGAGGAAAACCTGTTCTCACAAGGCTTTTGATTCTCCTACTTGCAGACTGATGGAAATGACTGAAAGGGTTTCCACCCCTGCTTTTCTTCTCTTAACCCCTGGCCCCTTTATCACTCTTTGATTGCATCTTACTTCATAATGACTCTAGTAACAAAGATCTGAATCACCAGAAAAATTTGAGGAAGAGCTGTACAAGCTTGCATTCAGCTTTAGAATAGATTTGATTTAGAAAGAAGCTGAGAGCTGAATGCTTTGGAGTGGTATTTATGAGGGCTGCTCTGAAAGTAATGCCTCCTATTTTATGATGTTGGCCCATGACATCTGAAGTGGATATTGTGGTAAAGGCAGTAGAGGTTGAACCTTCCTGCCAATATCCCATGACATTTTGTTGCCAGGTGACAGATGGCAGCAGAGGGGCAGTCTGACAAGGTGGCATCTGACACAGAGGTGTAAACGAAGCAAAGGTGTGAATTCCTCCATGCAGAAAAAATGGCACCCGTTGGCATTCATCAATGCTTGCTGAACGCTGATGGAGACAAAACAGTGGATGTGAGCATGGTGAGGTGCGGGTGGTGCGTTTTAGCAGTGGTGACAGTTTGAAAGACAAGTCATGTTCTGGTCATCCATGCACAGCTGTCACACCACGAAATGAAGAGTATCTTGATCAGCTCCTCCACGTGACTCAGCAGATTACAACTGGGGAGCTGTGTGTAGAGCTGACTATCAGCTTCAATGCATTGGAAATCATGGTGGTAATGCTGGAATATTGCAAAGTTTGTGCCAGGTGGGTCCCGTAAATGCTCACATAGGAATGGAAAGAGCACCGTATAAAAGTTTGTCAGGACCTGTTGAACAAATATATGTCTGGTGGTGATAGCTTTGTGGATCACATCACTACCAGTGATGAGATATGGTATCATCACTATGGTCCAGTGTCAAAAAAGCAGTCCATGGAGTAGGGACATGTGAATTCCTCATGGAAGAAGTTCAAGATGCAGCCCTCAGTGAGTGAAGTGATGTGCACGGTCTTTTAGAATATGAAAGGAGTGATCCTTCTGGATATCTAATGACAAAATCTAATGACTATATTGCGACACTTACTGAGCTGAAGGCTCAAACTTCCAGAGTCAGGGAAGAGAAGATAACATTTCTCTTGAAACTTGATAATGCCAGGCCCCGTACCAGTTTGAAAACTGTGGAGCACATTGTCAGCCTTGGCTGGACTGTCCTACTACACCCACCATATAGTCCAGATTTGGCTCCTTCTGAGAAGACTTCCATCTGTTTGGGCTGATGAAAGATGCGCTGTGTAGCTAATGGTGCTGACTATATTGAAAAATAGTGTTTAATATCTGAGAATTTACTCCATTAAATAGTGCTATTGTGTTTTTTGTATCTGTTGTAGTTTCCATGGAGATGAACAGGAGACATTACTTTCAGAACAACCTATGTATTTTGGACAAATATTCACAAATCCTTTACATAGCTGCGCTTCACGTGCTTTCTTTAGAAGAGGAAAAATGATTGCTTACTGAAATGTTCCAGGCTTTGTTTCTTTACTGTTGCCATCTCATGGTGATATGTTTCTGCTTTGTTTTTGTTTGTTTTTAAGCTAACTGGGACTACAGCTTCTTTTTCAGTAGAAATAAACTGAAAAAGATGTTACTGAAATGCAAACTTTAACTAAATTTAATAAAGTTGGTTTACTTGGATGACAGCCCCTATCAGTTGTCTTTACCTGGTCTACAAACTAGTGACTGATATTCTTCTTTCTATGAAGAAGCTATGAACTATGCCAAAAGAATGTGGTCAAGAAGACTACAGTCAAAGAAAGGCATCATAAATGAGGAGACGCAGAATGATTTAGAAACTGAGGGATGGGTGTGCCAGCATATCATCTCTTCAGGAAACTGGAGTCAACCAGTCATTTAGAATCTTGTTTCATGCATGTTCAATTTTTTTTTTTTCCAGGTCTTCTGACTGAGAACTTGCTCTCTCATCATGCTTTCCCTTCACTTCTTCTGTCCCTTCACTTCTCTCATCCCTCAGGTACTTCTTAAACTATTTTCAAAGCTGAAGTTGCAGATCAGTTTGTACATCCTGAGTGGCAATGAGGGGCTCTGTTTTGATAGTTGAATGCCATTGAATGGCAGACCGAGGTTCCTAAAGCCCAGAGCCTATGAAACCATCCATGATCTGAATAGAACCAGTTACTGCTGCTGCTCCAGCACAGTCTTTCCTTAGAATATTCCTCTGTTTTAAAAATCCAAATCAATAAGGATTTATTTTATACAGGCCATTATATCTTTTCTTTGAAAAAAGAATTTTCCTGCAAGACTAAATACAGAAGTCATGGTCCTGATAGATCCTCTTCCAGTGTTGAAGCGTGAAATATTCATCTCTCTGGAAAACAACAACAACAACAAAAACCCACGAAATTCCATCTTAAAACAAGAAAATATTTTCTTACCGTAGGGGCAATTAAACACTGGAACAGGTTAACCAGAGTAGTTGTGGAGTTGGTTATATTCAAAAGCCATGGTCCTGGCCAAACCTGCTCTCAGTGGCCCTGCTTGAGCAGGGGGTTGGATCAGGTGACATCCAGAGACTGTGATCATTTCTTGTATGTCCCCTTGCTAAATATGAGAGCGTGATGTATATACATTCCAAAACTGGTTTACAGATCTTGCTATTTAGCACTTTCCAGGTTAGCTTAACTAAAAGTTAATAGCTGGTCTGGTTAACATCAGAATGATTGTGCTAATGGTATTTCTCTAAATATTTATGATGGTGGCTGAGGACACAGCACATCTTGAATGTGTATGGCCAGAACTGTCTGAAGGTGTGTTGATGATCTGGATGCTCCTTTGGAACTAGATGGCTCAGATGCACTGTTTTGTTTTATTTTGAGGTCCTAACATAGCAGTCTTCTGCTTGTGCTTTCTGCATTATAATGTTAAGTGTTCAAGTTACATTTGGCTGGTGTATACTGCTGATATGCCTTTGTTAACTTGAAGAGGTCATCCTCAAAGAGTCTGTGTGGTAGCTGCAGAAAGCTTGAAGAGTAAGGATGATCAACTTGATACAGTCAACCAGTACAAGAACTAAAGCCAGTTTAAGAACTTAATTTAAGGCTGATGTAAGATTTTTTTGGTCCTTAATCGCAGTTACAGCTGTAATTGCATGGGATTATTATTATTTTCCCAGAGAAGATATAATTATGTGCAAATTCTAAATGACTTATCTTGCTGGAAAATTGTTTGAATTTGTTTTAGGAAGGACTCAGTAATTTCCATCCACCTAATCTGGATAATATTGCTAGTTTTATTCAGATAGAAAACCATAGAAAGGATTCTCCTGGGTTGATGACCCTAAGTAACCCTGTTTGCAATTGAAGCTGGGTCACACTTGATTTTTCAGACTTGAAAGATGGTATTCTGACTGATTGCATGTACTCTGAGTGGAAGTTATCATACAGTCCCATTTCTCCACTTGGACAGATTGTTTAATTTTGTTTTCAGTCAAGTTATTTGTTGAGCAGCAGAAGTAGTGAACCCTGCTTTCATGCCATAGTGTGTCCAGCCTTCCCTTCCTTAAATCTAGCTTAGAGCTACGTATGAATATACTGTCTAGTTGGCTGGCTGGTGGTTTAAAAAAAGAAAAAGAAAAAAAAGGTCCTATGCCCACTGAAAGTTGGTTCCTTGCCTTTCTACCACAGAAGAATCAATGAGGCTTTCCTTGTCTGCTGTTGGTGCTTTAAATATTTTGAAACTTAATGAAATTCACTTGAGAATTCTCGAAATGAAACTGAAGTTTGTCAAAGGCTTCCAGAGTTAGGCTGATGAGTAAGGGAGGTAGAAAGGTATAAGAAGGTATATTTATTCTATATGGTATAACATTGCATCTCTTAAGCCCAAAGCTTGTTGGGCTTCAAAATGGAAAACAAAGCAATTCTGAAAGAGCTGCATGAACTTCTCCAAAATACTCTCAGATGAATACTTAGGCATTTCTGCTTCTCACTAGCTCTCTTCTAAGCAAAGAGATGAAAATAATTACCGTTTTTAACAGAACTTCACTCCTGGTAAAAGTAAAATCCTCTTTTTTTTTTTTTTTATTTCCTTCTTTCCTCAATACATTTCTACTTTATCTTTCTTTTATTTTTATGTATTTATTTAATGTTCTCCTAGCAGCATCAGCTGTTCTTTCTCACTGAATGACTTTCCTGGTTACATTTTTGCCTTGAGGGCAACTATGAGCAGCTCTCCCTGCCCAGTGATGGTCTCATCTCTCTGTCTTTGGGGCTTCAGTGCCTTCTGGCTGACATCCCAGTCAAAATGTGGTGCAGGGCACATCCATGATGGAATTCGCCATGTTTCAGTTATGACTTTGGTTTTCTCAGGAATTAGAATGAAGGGGCTTTGCAAGGGCATTTTGGTCAGTTCTGTTATGTCTTTAGAAACAGCTCCAGACTGATTTTTTCCTTCCTATTGGGCTGTCTTGCTGAGCTCTCTGCTTATGTTCACCCAGTGCATTATGGAGGGGCATCCATTCTTGGGTTCCATTGTGGAGAAATAAGACTGAGTGTTGTAAGGATGGCTACCTCTGCTTCTACATAATGTTTGTTTATTTATGCATGTTTAAATTAATTATGTTGGGGGTTGGACTCCATGATCTCTAAAGGTCCCTTCCAACCCCTACAATACTGCAATGTCCTATAAAGACCCCCAAATGGGAGGTTATCCTGCTCGGTATCACATGGGGGTTCTGTGGGTTGAGATGCTTTAGGGCTTTACTGTGTTTGCTTTTCATCTTATGGCTTTAGCTCAGAGTAGCCCTAATGCTGTTATGAATTTCACTATATTGATCTATTTTTTTTCCCAGCTGTCTTCGTTTAATATATTTTCACCTTTTTTTTCCCCCTTATCCTTGTTAGACCAGCCTTCACATCATGAAAGAAAGAATAGATGCAGAAAATGCTTTGGGTAGAGAAAGAGTAAATTACAGTCTCTCTACAGGGGGGAAGAATTTGTTACCACAGAAAAAGAAACACATGAATGGCTGAACTGTATCAGGAGCTGTGTAAGCAGTGGGCAATGTCGATATTTTTCCCCCTCTCGGTTTTGCAGACTCCCAGTCCATCCCCGGCTGTGCTCGCCTGTCAGGGCTGTGACCTTCCAGAAGGGCCCCCTCCTCCGGTCCCCTCGCCCGACGTGTCACCACATTAGTCACATACAACTCAGCTGATGCCAAACGGCCGCAGTTCAGCCAACTATTGAAAGGCAGGATCTTCCGCTGCGTTCTTCTATTGGTCTTGGTTTTTTTTTTTT
>JACDJE010000092.1:2072839-2144930 GCA_016647715.1 Pavo muticus
TTTTTTTTTTTTTTTAAAGCAGTACTACCTTGTGAAACTGAAAGCATAAAGGAAGTCCTTGGGGTTTTCTAACTGAAAGCATAAGGGAAGTCTTTGGGATTTTCAATGCAGCTGTTGATATTTGGGATTTTGGCCCTGATTTGGAGAAAAAAATTCCTGAATGCACAAAGTCAGTCTTTTGAAAACAAAGAGGTAGATGTATGTGGCAAGCTGTTAGACTACTTTCTGTCTTGACCTAAGGACAGAGGAAGTCCTTGACAAAATCTTTTTTCTTATGAAAAGCTGATTCTGATGTCCCTTGAGCGTGATTTTGGTGGAAAAGGTGTCATTCACAGAAACAAGACTTGAGGTAGACTTCAGTTTGAACAGAAAGGCCTAGTGTGATTCGCTGTCCAGAACGTCCTACATGACTGCACATTCTACAGATGACTCTACACTTTTCCTCCCACTAGGTTGCTTTTCTGTGGAGCAGTAGAAAAGCTAGTTGTATGGGAACTGTTGAATCATGGCTTGAACCTCTGATTGGCCACCTGAGGCAAGCACTGAGTCAGCCACAGAAGCACAGGTGAAGGCAATTCACCTGTGTGACCAGAAGGGGTGGAGCCAGGCTCCAACTCTCCTAGACCCCATTTAAGGGCTGACTGCTACTGAGGAAGGATCTTTCTCTGGAGATAGCTCCTCCTGGGGTTTCCTGGGAGTCTATGAACTGTGGGTTTTAATCAACATTACTTTTTTTTTTTTTTTTTTTGGTCTGTTAGAGTTTTGGAATACTCATCAGAAAAAGAGAAACTAGAGTTCACTAATATACATTTAACATAATGGAGTGGGCAACAGATATGATGATATGTATTGAGGAAAGGAAGAAAGGTAAATGAATGGACACACAGAATGACAGAGATGAACAAGTCTTCCTAGCCTCCCTGTTTAAGCTATATTTACTTAGAAGGCAGGGAGTAAGATTTAGAAGTGAGCCAGCAATCCTATTTATAGAAAGAAATTTTATAATGCAAAGTCTTCGAGAAAGTGTCACCTCCATACTAAACACCAGCTGCCCTGGAGCTCCCTGGTAATTGAGGGAGGGAGCAGCCTAGTGACCTAAGCTGCATTGCTGATGTGCCCCTACTGAAGCTTCCAGAAGGATAGAACCTGCATAGGCCAAGGCATGGCCCAAGAGCCCATCTGAAAACAGCATCCTGGTGCATGTCAGTGCTACAGATGGAAGGGCATGGATGAGGAAATTGAATTGTCTCACCTGAGAAATTGTTGAACAGATTAATATTCAAAGCCTTTACATGCATGCCACTGTAGAGCAAAACATCAACCATTCTGCTTATGCAGATCTAAGTCTGGCATGTTGGGAATACAGTTCCTTCTAATATCTATATCTATATTTTTATATTGTTTGTAATTGCTTAAAAGCTACTGTGTATGAAATTTCTGGTACTTGTTCTGCTGTCTAAGTATGCGGATGCTATTTTCTTCTAATTAATCACATGGTAATCCCATGCAGAAGATTTTTGGCTTAAGATTTCTGTTTGTACTAGGCTAAAAAATTATTCTTAGTAACCTCCTGTCATCTGAAGTAACTTTTTGAGAAAGTTCTGAGGAGCCCTCCAATTTCTTAAGAATGTCAGAAACATGATTCCTGAAAGGACCAGGCATCTTTCAGTACAACTGGAATATAATTATGTTGCACAGTGACTTCAAATAGTCATTTATCTATATAATCTACTCACAGTGATCTTGTAGATAAGATCGTAGGGCTGCTCTGTTTGTATAAAAATCTGCTGGCATGAAATTCTTGCCTGTGGTTTTGTCAGGCAGTCATTTNGGCCCAGGCGGCCGGACCCGGTGCGCGCTGCCTGGCGGCTCCGGCCCGGCCGTGGGCGCGGCGGGCGAGGGGGAGCGGCGGGGGCATGTGGATGTTGGCCGTCGCCTTGCTCCACAGCATCTCGCACGGTGAGCGCTGCCGGCCCCGCGGGGCTCCCTGCCTTCCTGGCGGCTGGGGAGGGGAGCGGGTCGCGGTTACGCCTTTTGTGCTGTCCGTGCCGGCGGGAGGAGGGCGAAGCCGCGCGGCGGTCATTGAAAGTCGCTCACCTCGCGGAGGGGCAGCCCCGAGCCGACCCGCGTCGCCGCGCTGCCTCCTGCGGCACGAACCGGGGCTGTCGGGCGGGGACGGAGCGCTCGGGCTGCCCTTCCTCCTGGAAAAGTGCGGAATTTCGCTAAGTGCCGCGTCAGTCCGTCCGAGTGCGCGGAGACCGGTGGGAGGAATCGCATCCTGAGCGTTCGCACCGAGAGATTTCATTTCTGCCTTTGGCGTTCGGTGTTTCGTCCTCCCGTGCTTTCGCCTGACAGTTTCTTTTTCTTCTTTATTTAAATTTAAGACTTCTGAATGATTTCCTTTTCAACATTTCGCTACTTGGTCAGTGGTAGTTATTTTTTTTTTCCCTCGCTCACTTATGTAAAAATATGCACGGCTAAGCATGACATCATCTGCAAATGTTGAAGAGAGTCAATTATAAAGTTAGCGGGGGGAAATTGGAAGGGAGACGTAAGAAGGGTAAACCTGACCTGTTTATTTTCTCTTCGTTCTGCAGGCTGCTTGACAAACATTTTATGTAGCTTCTGGGTTTTATCTTTTAAATAGTGGGTGGGGGTATTTTGGAAGGCTTGGGTACGTGTGCTTGAAAGCTGTCGTGGGAAAGCGTGTTTAAATTGTGTAACTTTTATTAAGATATATATTAGCGGTGCAGTTTTAGGGATGGAAAACCAATTATGTTGTAGTGCGTGATTACTGCTGTTCCATTCCATTGCCTACTTCTCAGATTTGAGCACATAGCATTGCCTGCAACACATAACATCCTGACAGTTAAAACAGAAAGATTAAACGCACCGTTTCCAAAATAGGCAAAGCAGGTGCGAGGGGAAAATCTTTCTTGTATTGAATGGATGGGAGAGAAGCACAGGGCAAAGTGTAAGGTTATCCTGGAAGATACGAATAATTGAGCCTGTGGCAGAAGGTGAGGAATGGATGGTGGCTGAGGGTGCCTTCACATCTCCTTAAGTATATGCTGTCTGAGAAAATGCATTGACAGGCATGGCCAGTCCAGCGCAGCTAGCTGGATAGGTCGTAAATCAGGAGGTGAATCTTAAGCATGTGTTTGCGGCTATCTTAAAATATATTCTCATGTTCTGAGTACTGCCGAATGCAAAATGATTGAAAATCCCCAAATTTTAAGCTTTATTTTTTTTTTTTTTTTTTTTTTTTTTTTTTTGGCATTTCATCTCACGGTGAGGCAACTGCAACAAGTTCTGATGTTAAGAGGTTATTTATTTATTTGCAGTTATTTATTTTTGTCATCAGGCAGCACTACGTCCTTTCTCCGTCCTTTTGAGGCAGATAGCTCAGAGGGAGAGATCTGCTGTTAGTGAGGCAGAACCAGTCCAAAAGTATATTCTTTCACCGGTGCTATTCTGTTAAACCTCGATTTGCATAGAAAGGAACCCCGCGTCTGTCCAGAAATCTTACATTCTTTTTTCTCTTTTTTCTTCTTTTTCCTTTTTTTTTCAGAAAGAAGAGGCATATGTTTTTATGTCTGCTGTACTGATGCTATAAATGACACGTTCTAAGTTAGGCAGTCCCCCTCTCAGCCAAAAGGTTTTGAAAATCAGAATGAATTTTGCTTTGTGAGGTTGAAATGGTATGAAAATTGCTTTCGCTTACTCCTAATTTATGAAGTCAATAGCAATTTCACTTTCAGTATGCTTGTGTTTTTGGACCACAGGCGGACACGAATTTGCATTCCAAGTATTTTTTTCTGTTTCCAGCAGTACAAAATGTAAATGATCAGTCCATCTGCATAGATTCTATAGTGCCACGCGGCAACGTTTACACGCTTGTGAACCCAGGTTACTAAAATAAAATACTTGCTGTATGATGGCATTTTAAGATAAAAGCAGAGTACTTAATGGATGGGTCAGTGATTCTTTGCAAACTTGAGTGTTTTTGTTTTGACATCATCCCACATGTCAAAACGTGTATGTATTCAGGACCTTTATAAAGGAAAAATTTGAAAATGGCGCCTACCTTCATGTTAAGTGCTGCTAATAAACAAAGCCAAGTGGTTCAGTCTTATTTAATTTAAACTGCCGGATCAGAGTCACGAGTCAGAGAGCAGTATTTTTAAAGGACTTCAGGTTTTAATGCAGTGTCATATCAGATATGTATCTCTTTGAAGGAAATGACTGCGTATATAAATAGAAATGTCACGTATATATTTATTTTCATTATCTATATCTGTATCTGAGCTCCATTGTGTGAGAGGCCGCATTCTTTTATGACTATATCTTGGTGTTGGGGGGGGAGGGATACTATTGAAGCTTCTGCCATTGCCTTTTCTGAACTCCTTATAGAACCATGCTATGTTAGCTTGAAGCACAGGAACATGTATGCTTGGTTTTCAACCATGTTACATCTCATTCTGATTTTAATTTAAAAATATTGTATTTTTCGTGTTTGTATTTTTTTTTTTTTTTTTTTTTGCCCCTTTTGAGCTGGGAGATAAGTTAAAAAATAAATTCACACATTATAGGTTTAACCCTGTAGTTGTCATCTGGGGCTGTGTTTTCACTGAAGATAATGGAAACTCTCTGAATAACAGTAGCAAGCTTGGCCCCCATATTTCCCTGCAGTCACTCAGCACAATGCATTTTGTCAAATTAGATATGAATGGTGTTACTGGGTAGGCTTCATGTCTGTAAAGCAGCTTCCTTTTGGGGACAATAAAACACTGACATGCTGTTACATCCAATTAGTATTTCTGAAACCTGAGACAAAACCTTCCCAAATACCCTGTTAAAGTTCTTTGATTTTATAAAGGCTTCAGACAGTCAGAGCTGTGAGTTTCTTAAAATACAGGTAAACAGGTACTGTTAACCAGAAATGCATTGCAGCCTTGGTATGTGCATGGGGCGATACAGGCATCAGTGGGAGCTGTGCAGCTGAATTCACCACTTGGAAAACCTGAGTCATGCTCATCTACAAGCCTGAGCAGTACCTGGAGTTACCTTCAGGATTGCTGTACCTGTGCTGCCTTCCGTGTTTCTGCACCTATGTGTTCCAGGGGCACGTGCACCCATTAAACAGCACTGATGGAGAAGGTCTGCTGTAGCCTGGTCACAGCCAGGAAGGGGGCATTTCGCTGGTAACAGGGAAGGGAGAGCAGGAGGGGAGAGCAGTCTCCTTCAAGTCTCCTGACTGTAATTATTGTGATAAAGTTAGCTCAGAATTAGGGTGTCCTGCTCCAAAATGAGTATCATTCAGCAGGGTTTAATACTTGGCATAGGTGTGCTGAACCTGTTTGCAGGCTTCTCTCTGGCTGTGTTTCTTGTGTGCTGAGTGTCTGGTGCTGTTCTGCTGAAATGAAGGGAGCAGCAAGAGATGCTCAATGCAGTACGGATAGCACGAAAAATAAATTCACCCTTAAGCAATTTTCTGTTTGAATCTCTAAGTCCAAAGCGTACGCGTCCCTTTTCCCCCACTGTGCCCAGCCATACGGGCTTTTGTAGTGCAGCAGAGCACAAAGAAAGGAGCTCAGCACAGAGCTGGGAGCAGGGTTAGCTGGAGAAGGAGCAGGGAGGGCAGCGAGGTGCCAGTGGCACTCTCCAAAGAAAACGGTGACTCAGTGTCAGAGAAGAAACATTTAAGGAAGAGAGCAAATGGTCTCTCAAGTCCTTGTAGAAACATGCTGTACTATGTGCATAGCTTATGTGGAACTGCGTAGCCAAACCCTCACCTCAGAAATGTCACTGCAGGTGCAGAGAGCACGGAGCTCACTGTGCGTTCATGGATGGCACAGCAAAGCTGATTGTGTTTGCAATCCGGTGTAACCCCAGCTACGAACAGCTGTTAATTCATCACCGATGCCAAATAGAGAAATTTGCACTAGTTGAGAAATCGGAGTGCATTGGAGATCTCTACTTCCATTTCAAAATAAGTGTTTCCCCCTTCGGCCCAGGCTGTGCCTAGGGAGAGATGGAGTCGGGCTATGGGGAGCGCTGTGCCGAGCGGTGCCAGCCGGCACTAGTGAGCAGCCGTACAACACTAGTGGGCAGCAAACCACACGAGTCTGGCAGCGTTTCTGACAAGCACTGGAAGTGCACCGTGCGCAGAGGCGGCGTTTTATCTGCATCGGTTTTTATTTTTCTATTTTTATTTTTTTGCAAGTGGTCACCAAACTTTTAACTTGTGGATGCTGCACCTCCTTTCCATAGGGACTGAATAGCACCAGTGTAAGTATTCTTGGTAACAGTTTAATTTTATTTCTCGGAATGATAAAACACAAAACCATAAACCCTGTTAAACAACTCGCAGCTCCGCACTGTTTTCCTTTCTCACTGATTTCAGCGGCATCGCTTCAGTGATGCTACATCTAGAAAAGTTTGCAAACTGTCTTCAGTTTTTGTTTGTCCTCAAAAGTAAACTTTTGTCATATAACATACCATTAAATGGGATTATCTTGTGGGTTTTAATGAGCTGCTGATCCGGAAAGTTCCTCCAGCACACGAGTTTGCGCAAGGCTCTGATTACAGCAGCAGCTGTGCTCAGGTTGGACCTCAACTTTTTGTGTCTCTGCCTGGATCAGTGTCCTCATGAATATGCTGTTTTCTCAGGAGCAGTGATGGTTGGAGTGTGAAAATAATCTCCTTTGCCTATTCAATAAACATTGAAAAGATAACAAGCAAAAAGCTATGAAACTAAATGTCCTTGGGGGAGGTGGGGGAGTTCAAGAACTGGATCGAGGAGCAAACCAGATAGGTAGAGCTGTTTCCGTTCCCTTCAGTTTGTTCTAGTTAATGTGTAGAATCAGGGCCTCTTCAAATGTACTACTCATTTAGCCTCTGATTTCAATCGGAGCACACTATGGTTCAGTCTGTCAGCCTAGGGCTTTTTCAAATTTCCATTGGGGAATGCACGAATTCTAGCTTTCACTTTAAGGACTGGAGATGGCAGAAAAAAAATCATTACATTCACCTTGATTATTCTAAGGTACAATTATTGGATTTATTTTTTTTTTTTTTGAAATTATTTCTTTTGAGTCACTGAAATGAAAAATACTAAAAAATCCATTTAAGCAGTACAGGGCTTTAGATCAGAATACTCAATTATTTCAAGGTGAATGTGTAGGTGTATGCAGTTAAATTACTTGTTTCACAATATAGTTTGAGATATTTCACAATCCTTTTTAAGCAGCACTTCCTTTTCTTTTAACTTGTTGTGAAATCAATGAGATTAAAATTTCAAACAACTTTTTATTATTCAAAAGAAACTGCACCTTATCAGTCTTCATCTGCATTTCATTAAACAACTACTATTAAAAAAAATAAATAACATGAGATATATTTTATAAAAGCCTATCACAGCACAGTGTTCCAGAATGCTGAAGAGAACCTCTTTAAGAACAAACCATGGATTCAGGTTGAATATTAGGAAAAATTTCTTCTCAGCAAGAGCAGTGAGGCAGTGGCACAGGCTGCCCAGGGAGGTGGTGGAGTCACTGTCCCTGGAGGTGTTCAAGAGCCGTGTGGATGTGGCACTGAGGGACATGGGCAGTGGACATGGTGGGGTGGGCTGACAGTTGGACCAGATGGTCTTAGTGGTCTTTTCCAACCTTAATGATTCTATGAACTGTGGGTTTTAATCAACATTACTTTTTTTTTTTTTTTTTTGGTCTGTTAGAGTTTTGGAATACTCATCAGAAAAAGAGAAACTAGAGTTCACTAATATACATTTAACATAATGGAGTGGGCAACAGATATGATGATATGTATTGAGGAAAGGAAGAAAGGTAAATGAATGGACACACAGAATGACAGAGATGAACAAGTCTTCCTAGCCTCCCTGTTTAAGCTATATTTACTTAGAAGGCAGGGAGTAAGATTTAGAAGTGAGCCAGCAATCCTATTTATAGAAAGAAATTTTATAATGCAAAGTCTTCGAGAAAGTGTCACCTCCATACTAAACACCAGCTGCCCTGGAGCTCCCTGGTAATTGAGGGAGGGAGCAGCCTAGTGACCTAAGCTGCATTGCTGATGTGCCCCTACTGAAGCTTCCAGAAGGATAGAACCTGCATAGGCCAAGGCATGGCCCAAGAGCCCATCTGAAAACAGCATCCTGGTGCATGTCAGTGCTACAGATGGAAGGGCATGGATGAGGAAATTGAATTGTCTCACCTGAGAAATTGTTGAACAGATTAATATTCAAAGCCTTTACATGCATGCCACTGTAGAGCAAAACATCAACCATTCTGCTTATGCAGATCTAAGTCTGGCATGTTGGGAATACAGTTCCTTCTAATATCTATATCTATATTTTTATATTGTTTGTAATTGCTTAAAAGCTACTGTGTATGAAATTTCTGGTACTTGTTCTGCTGTCTAAGTATGCGGATGCTATTTTCTTCTAATTAATCACATGGTAATCCCATGCAGAAGATTTTTGGCTTAAGATTTCTGTTTGTACTAGGCTAAAAAATTATTCTTAGTAACCTCCTGTCATCTGAAGTAACTTTTTGAGAAAGTTCTGAGGAGCCCTCCAATTTCTTAAGAATGTCAGAAACATGATTCCTGAAAGGACCAGGCATCTTTCAGTACAACTGGAATATAATTATGTTGCACAGTGACTTCAAATAGTCATTTATCTATATAATCTACTCACAGTGATCTTGTAGATAAGATCGTAGGGCTGCTCTGTTTGTATAAAAATCTGCTGGCATGAAATTCTTGCCTGTGGTTTTGTCAGGCAGTCATTTATGCTATACCTGCACACTAACGTGTTTGCCTCTGTTGTTTTTGAGTGATCCCACTTTATAGGTGCCACAGAATTAAACAACTTGCTGAAAGTTGTCTTGGAAGAAAGGGTTTAAAAACCTTTGCATATTTTCTATTCTGCTCTTTAGAAACACCTTTGTGATAACATGTAGTTCAGTCTCTTAGAGATGTAGTAGTATGGAGTTTGATTACTACATGCAAGACTTTCACATACAGATCTTGTTTAACCTGGCAGAGAAGGCTAGATGGGATAGTGAAATGTACAGGCTTGGAGGAAGCCAGATGTTGTTAAAGTGTGTTCCAGACTGAAAGAATCATGTGGTAGGATCTGAATGCGCTGAAATGCTGCTTGATCACTTGCTTTTTTTCCAGATCACAGGAAGGAGATGACAAAATGCAAGCTCCGGCTTTTGCTAAACCCGCTTGAACTTGTTTAGTTCACTAGAAATCTTTTTTTTTTTTTTTAAAGCAGTACTACCTTGTGAAACTGAAAGCATAAAGGAAGTCCTTGGGGTTTTCTAACTGAAAGCATAAGGGAAGTCTTTGGGATTTTCAATGCAGCTGTTGATATTTGGGATTTTGGCCCTGATTTGGAGAAAAAAATTCCTGAATGCACAAAGTCAGTCTTTTGAAAACAAAGAGGTAGATGTATGTGGCAAGCTGTTAGACTACTTTCTGTCTTGACCTAAGGACAGAGGAAGTCCTTGACAAAATCTTTTTTCTTATGAAAAGCTGATTCTGATGTCCCTTGAGCGTGATTTTGGTGGAAAAGGTGTCATTCACAGAAACAAGACTTGAGGTAGACTTCAGTTTGAACAGAAAGGCCTAGTGTGATTCGCTGTCCAGAACGTCCTACATGACTGCACATTCTACAGATGACTCTACACTTTTCCTCCCACTAGGTTGCTTTTCTGTGGAGCAGTAGAAAAGCTAGTTGTATGGGAACTGTTGAATCATGGCTTGAACCTCTGATTGGCCACCTGAGGCAAGCACTGAGTCAGCCACAGAAGCACAGGTGAAGGCAATTCACCTGTGTGACCAGAAGGGGTGGAGCCAGGCTCCAACTCTCCTAGACCCAATTTAAGGGCTGACTGCTACTGAGGAAGGATCTTTCTCTGGAGATAGCTCCTCCTGGGGTTTCCTGGGAGTCTACAACACTGGTGAGCGCTTTCATTTGTCTCTGATTATCTTTTCCAATGTGATAATCTTACTAAGCCTAACTTCTCTGTATACTCATTGATCATCTAATACTTTACAACATCTGTATGCTTATTAACCTTACACCAGTTTGTGCATTCTGGCAAAGAGAGGTGAACCATAGTTTAGGTTGCAACTACAGCTGAAAAGCATGCAGCCAGACATTACTGTGTCATGATATGAAGTAGTTAGCTTGTAAGACTCTCACAGAAGTCCGCATTGCCTAGACGCAACGATAAAGCTTTTGGCATAATACAGTGATCCTAGAAGTCTAGAGTAATGATCTGCATTATACTAGTTCATGCTTTCAGCTGCGTGTATTTTGGAAGCTTCCTTTTATACCTTTCTTCCTATTCTTGTTGTGTGACTCTCAAAGGTTTTTCCTCAACTCTGACAGTGTTTCTGACAACTGCTTTGTGTAGGCATTCTAGAGAGCAGATATTTATCATTGCAGTGCGGAAAGGGAAGCAAAGAAAATAAGGATCAATTCACTGTGGGACATGGGTGATGAGAAGTGCTTGCTGTGTTTTGTTGTGACATTAGATGTGGCTGGAGCTTTTCTGTTTTGGCTTTGTATGTGTGTATACGTATATAAAGAACTGAAAAACGGATTCGTAAGGGGGAGGGAAGGAAAAGGATCTGAACAGGATTTTTGGTGAGTAGGATAATTAAGGGGAAAAAGAAGAGATTCGGACTGCATAGAGATCTAGACAGCACTGCAAAGAGGTATGATGAGAAGAGGAAAGGCACTCAGAGCCTGAAGCCCTGTCGGATAACAGGAGAACAGAGTCTAGAAGTCAACTCTGAGCTGGGCACCTTATAGCGGGTGGCTTTGAAGTCTCTATACTTCATGGTCTGCAATGGGGAAGGCGCACTGATCCTGCTCCCTTGCAAGCAAGATCTGTGAGTATGGAACTCAACAGCTTGTGGCCTTTAGTCTCCTCAGTGCTGAACCCCGTGACCCATCCTGGCACCTGGTCTTTGCCAGGGAGGAAACAGGTGCTCCGCATGGGTATGCCTTTGTGACTGCCCTTGTGCCCTTCACCTACCTGTACTTAGGTTTTTCTACAGTTTGTATCTGCTCATGTTGTTTCAGCTGTGATACAGGTTTAATGTGAGGCTGGTGATCCTTTCTCTCTCCTTATCCTTGCAGTTATTTGTATTTATTTGGATAGTGAACATAATTCTCCTGTCCCGAAAAGTTTATCAAATGAGACAACAGATGGATTTGAAGAAGTGAGGGATATCAAGGACAAAAAGCAATCCTGTGAATGTCAGTACAGCTTTAGGGCAGGAGGTGTGAGTCTCATCTGAGCAAAGGAGAAAGGAGATGAGCTGCTTTATTGGGCAGGAGGGAGATAATTAATCCTCAAGAAAAGAAGCTGAGCTGTCAGACTTTCAGAGGAGCTCTGGCAGTTGTGATTTGTTGTTCCACTGGTAGAGGCCACAACGAACAGATTTGGCATGAGGGAGGCGGCTCAGCATGTGTGCCCAGGCACAGTCCCTGCTCCTTGGGCCCTCCTAGGCTGCAGGGTCTTGTGGTCACTGCATGCTGAGGATATGGTGGGATCACAGCCTGAAGTAGGGAATGAGCATTTTTTGTTGTTTGCTTTCCTAAGGCTTTGTCTTTTAGCCTTTTGCCATCTATCCTAGTCTGTAGTAAAATCCTGACCAAACTCCTTTCTTTCTTCCCTGATTTTGACCTTCAGTTCGCGTGTTAATAAGGAGCAATGCAGCTTTGGAGAGATGTGGTAAAGTGGTGAATGCATTGGAAAAGTGCATGTGCATTCAAGGTGAGTTTGCTTTACTGGTGACAGAGGGAGAGGCCTATTTGTATGTCCTAGCTAGTGACCAATGGCTAGCTCTCTGCTCTGCCCTTGTGTGGCCCCACCTGTAGTGCTGAGTCCAGGCCTGAGCCCCCCAGCACAAGAAAGATGTGGAGCTGTTGGAGAGACCATGAAGATACTTAGAGGGCTGGAGTACCTCTCTTAAGAAGAAAGGCTGAGAGAGCTGGACTTGATCAACCTGGAGAAGGCTCCAGGGAGACCTTGTTGCGGCCTTCCAGTATTTAAAGGGAGCTTATAAACAGAAAGGAAATCAACTTTTTAAGTGGGTGATAGGACAAGGGGGAATGATTTTGAACTAAAAGAGGGGAGATTTAGATTAGGTGTCATGGGGAAATCTTTCACTGAGAGGGTGGTGAGGCGCTGGGGCAACACAGCTTCTCTGGGCAGCTGCGCCATCCCTGGAGGTGCTCAAGGCCAGGTTAGATAGGGCCCGGGGCAGCCCTGACCATGGCAGGGGCTGGGGTGTGTGGGCTTTGAGGTCCCTTCCAACCTTAAACCCTTCTGTGATTTTATGATTCAAATGTGAAGGCAGTGCAGAGGAAAAGACCCATCTGAAGGCATTATAGCCATAGCAGTTCAGTGCATATTATGTTCAAAAGTTAGTCCCAGTGGATAAAAGCAATTACAGCATTCTTACTACATTTCAAAATATGTTTTTGTAGAACAGAAGAACACTGAGTTTTAGTAATTACAAAGGGAGCTGATGAGTTTTTAAAAATGTTTTCTCCAGCTCCATAATAGTGGCATGACTACTGTTTACTTTTGAGAAGTTTTGAGAGTTTTCTGGATCATTCCATAGTGTTTATATTTCAGATGTGTTTAAAGACAACAAAATGATGTGTTTTACCTCTATATAATGCAGTTACTCTTTCCCCATATCGTCTCCATTGCTTTCAGTCCTTGACTTGAACACATGTTGGAGAAGGGGATTAAAGCTGTCTGATTACCTAAGCTCTGGCATTTCTGAAGGCCAGTGCATTTGGCCTTGCGCTGAGAGAATTTCATTGAAAATAATTAGTACATATAAAATAGCTAGCTAGTGGAGATTGAAAGAATTATGACATGGCGCAGAGCTGCTGCTCTCATAAGATTAGAAAATGGAAGAAATAAGGAGCTATTCTGCTGATATGATCAGGTTGCTGCCACTTGGCTCAGGACTGCTGCCCTCCCAGAGAGCAGCAGCAGGGAGAGGCTTAGAAAGGGGCCTGGGGGGATCACAAAATCATTTATGTTATTGAGTTCATCAAGGCTGTTTATGTAGTCTACCTAGACTTCAGCAAAGCCTTTGATGTTGTCTCCCACAGTATTCACCTAGAGAAGCTGGCAGACTGTGGCTTAGACAGGTACACTCTGCTGGGTAAAGAACTGGCCTGGAGGGTGCAGAGAGTGGTGGTGAGTGGAGTTAAATCCAGCTGGTGACAGGTCATGGTGGTGTTCCCCAGGGGACAGTACTGGGGCCTGTCCTGTTTCATATCTTTATGGATTACCTGGATGAGGGCATTGAGAGCACTTTCAGTAAGTTTGCACGTGACATCAAATTCCATGGAAGCGTTCATCTTCCCGGGGGTAGGAAGGCCCTACAGAGGCATCTGGACAGTCTGGATTGCTGGACTGAAGCCAATGGGATGAAGTTCAGCAAGACCAAGTGCCAGGTCCTGCACTTTGGCCACAACAGGCCAATGCTCCAGGCAACACTTGGGGTAGAGTTGCTGGAAGACTGTATGGAGGAAATGGATCTGGGGGTGTTGGTCAATGCTCATGCTTGGCTGAACATGAGCCAGCAGTGTGCTCAGGTGGCCCAGAAAGCCAACACCCTCCTGGCTTGTAGCAGAAATAGTGTTGCCAGCAGGGGCAGGGAGGTGATCATCCCTCTGTTATCAGCACTGATGAGGCCGTGACTCAAGGGCTGTGTTTAGTTTTGGGCCCCTCACTCCTTTACTAAAAGAAAGACAATGAGGTCCTGGAGTGTGTTCCAGACCCCTCACCAGCTTTGTTGCCCTAGACACAAGCCTTGTGGGGAGCTGAGGGAACTGGGGTTGTTCAGTTTGCAGAAGAGTAGGCTCAGAGGAGACATTACTGCTCTCTACAACCTCCTGAAAGGAGGCTGTGGTGAGGTGGGGGTCAGCTTCTTCTCCTGCGTAACTAGTGGTAGAACAACAGGGAATGGCCTCAAGTTGCATCAGGGGAGATTCAGTTGGACATCAGGAAAAATTTCTTCTCTTAATGTGTGGTCAGGTAGTGGAACAGGCTGCCCAGGGAGGTGGTGGTGTCATCATCCCTGGAGGTGTTCAAGAAGCATTTAGATGTTGTACTGAGGGACATGGTTTAGTGGGGCAATATTGGTGGTAGGTGGGTGGTTGGACTGGATGATCTTGGAGGTCTTTTCCAACCTTGGTGGTTCTATGATAAGACCAAGTATTTACTTACACTACAAGTCCAGTGCTAAACCATGTCCCTTGTATAGGTGGTGGTGGTTGCCTTGTGTGCAATCCTATCTCTGACCATGGCACTGTCTCAAATTGTGTTGCTAGCTCTACATTGTTCCCTGCCACTTTGTTATATTGTGTGTTTTTGTGAGGCAGAATCTCCTGGCTTTGCTTTTAAGTTATGGCTTAGAAAGAAACATTAAGATATTTTAAAAATGATGTAATTTTTAAATTTTTAATAAAATTACATTTTAATTAAATGGGGTCGATGTATGCTGGTATATGATCTCTTTCCTTGAGCTGGGAATGCTTGCAGGATGGTTGTTCTACGTTTATGCTAGTGAGAAACGAATTTATTTCCTGTTATTAATTCATCTACCAGTTGCATTTCTTGTTAAAAGTATGGCAGTGCCTTAAAATGATATACTGTTGATCTGTCTCTTTGCTTCTGGGTTTTTTTTTTTTTTTTTTTTTGGAAATGTCACCTGCAGTGGAAAGCTGCGTACTATACTTGTGTGAGTTTCCAGGCTGTGCGCACTGATTGCATGTAGCAAGGTGTCCAGCACGGAGAAATCCTGGGTCCAACTGGCCCTGTGCCGTAATTGGTTACCTTGTGTTATTAATGTGCAGTCATTCTTAGAAGGCTGAAGGATTAGTAGTATAGCTCCATAACAGTGGTATAATCAATTTAATTTAGCTCATAGTTGAGACTGTATGATCTGGCATTTTTAAAGTGTAGGTAAGCAGCTCATCATTTTGATTTCTTGTATAACACTGAAGGAAATTTTTGTCCAATTTCATCTGTAAATGTTGCAGTTCATTATGTTTAAATATTTTTAGCATCTGGAAGAGAAATCTGTTTGAAAAGATAAAAGTTTATTTTAAAGAATGATTCAATTTATGTAAAAATTCGAATAAAAGACACCTCCTAAAATCTTTTTCCCCCAGCATTCTGTTTCCTCCCTTCCTCCTTCCTGCACAATCTTCCTGGCTTCCTTCTGCCCATACATCTCTTTTCCTGCCTAATCTCCAGACGAAAGTGTCATTTGATTGTTTGGGTACAGATTGGGATAATTTTCTGGTTTGCTCAGGTTTTTGCTTTTGAATGGTGATGTGATTTTTTTTTTTTTTTTTTTCCAGGAAATCTAGACAATATTAGGCAGAACAGTTCTCTTAATATCTCTTTTCCTGTTCTCCCCTGCCTTAAGCCGAAAAGCCCAGTAGTGCTGGTTTAGACTAATTACTTCAAACGCAGTTTGCAAAAGAACACTAATACTTTGTCATATCTCTGAAGGTCATCTTAGTGACCTACAGTTAAACATTAATGTGGGAAACTCTTGGGGAAGACAGCAAGGGATGATTATAATGGAAACACTGTTGGCTAAAATGTGTGCTTATGCTCAAGTCTTCATCTGGCAAAGGACAGTGGAGTGTTTCTGGGGTTTTAGAGCTCTTTGTTGCATGTGAGTAATCTATAGTTTGAAGATTCAGCTTCAGCATCTTCCATGCTGGAGAACTATGTGTGATCCAGGAGTACTTAAAGTGCTTCTTCGGCACTGCAAACCACAATTTCCATTGCGTTTATGAAGGAAAAAAATAAATCTGTGCATCATCTCTCATCATTAAAATGTGCTGGGTGCTCAAGGTGTTTCTTCGTCTGTTCCTCTAGCAGCTTTTCCCCTCAAGTGATTATGCTAATTAGTGTTTGATCAGATGATTAAATTATAATTCGATTAATCCTGTGCGCTAAACGCTCTGAATGCATTTCCATCGCCTGAATGCCTTGTGCTTAAGCGTTCATGTTTGCAGCGTGATATGAGGCTCTTGCTTTTTCCTGTACCTAATGGGTTTTCTATTTTAAAAGCACGAAAGTTCCCTTTGACATTAGGAAACAGAGGAATGGGCTTTTTGTTTTCTACTGAATAGGATGAGGAATATGTATGTTTTCCGCTAGATGAACTGAATATTTCTATGAATTTAAAATAACAAAACAAACAAACAGAAAAAACAAAAAAAGGATCCAAGCTGTTTTTCTGTTAATATATGCACCTCATGATTCATTCACAATTTACCAAGGCAAAAACTATGATGCAGCTAAATCTTCTATCTTCTAATAATTCTCCCCCTTTTAAAGCTGGAATATATGTTGGTCCAGAAGTCTCTCTGCTGCAGAGCATATTGGAACGTGTGTGTGACTGGGAGAGAAGGTTGTTTTTCCTTCTGCTACTTACTTTCTCTTCCCTTTTCATCCAGGTTTATTTTTACATGTCATCTGTACAAGACAGTCTCCATCAGGAGTGTAGAACACAGAACACACAGAATTTATAACCTTGGTGCCTCTCTGAAGCAATTGCTTAGGAGCAACATTGCTTTCTTCGTCTTTGGAGTCCTGTGTTTTTAGATTATTTCACATGACCAGGAGAGGAAACAAACAACTTTTGAAGTGGAGGTATTTCACAGAATCAGAATCACAGAATGGCCCGGGTTGGAAGGGACCTCAAGGATCATGAATCTCCAGCCTCACCGCCACAGGCAGGGCCGCCAACCTCCTTATTTAATACTAGACCAGGCTGCCCAGGGCCCCATCCAACCTGGCCTTGAACACCTCCAGGGATGGGGCATCCACAACCTCTCTGGGCAATATTAGATGTAAATAGGTAGTATATATCTAGATGTGTTAACTGACTTCTCCATTTTTGCAGAGGTAGGATGCTGTCTAAAAAACAGTGGCTGAGTTTGGAAAAGGATGCTAAATTTAAATTGTGGTTTTTTCATCCATTCTACAGTGAAAAAACCCACCACCACCACTAAAAAACAACAACAAAAAAACAGCATAGAGAAACCTCCCTCCCTTCCTTCTCCTCAGTTTTCCTCAGGGGAAGTATCAGACAGATTGAAAACAGGGTTGCCAAGACCTGTCTAGGGGGATTTGGCTTTGCTGTAGCCCAGGTGTGGGAAGGTAGAGAAAGGGAATAGGGATGTAAAGGATGTTTTCTCTTCTCTCTTCCTCCCTTTGTTTGCCTTAAAAGCTGTCAGGGATTCATAGCGATCCTGTAACATCTTATTTTACTTCCTTCAGCCTGTTTAGCAAACAGTTTTACCTGTGAGGTGACTAACATGTTACAGTGTGTTATCAGCTATGAAACAACATGGCGTAAATGAGTATCCGTAACAGACAGTAAAGCAGCTTTGTACTACTGGTCTTAAATGCACAGCTATGTAGCAGTGACCGAATATTGAGATCTCATCAGGTTTATAGTTGAAGAATACCTTGTCAATGAATTGATAATGTCAGCCTCATTCTTTGTGAGCGGCCCTACCCTGTTAATCTGTCTCTCCCCCTGGGCTCTCTGATGCATGATTTTGCTTTGGATAGTTAAATGCATATCCCAGGCAATTGTCCCACTTGCTTATGTCCCCCAGCCAGACTGTGGGCAGATGTTCACGCTGTAAACATCTGTGCAGATTTAAGGAGTTGCAGCCTATGGATGCCTACTGCTGCCTGGCTAGGAGGTATAATAACCCCTGCAGGTTACCCCTAGAGTAGTGGTTTATGTGAATGCTTCCTGTTCTATTTCAGTAACAGGCCAGATTAATGCAAACCTCCTGTTCTAAATTGCAGCTGATACAGTTGTCTGTAAGCAGGACTGCGCACATGAATCACTCTGCTGTCATAGCCATGTGGGGTTAGAAACCTCCATCTGGAAAGCAGTGATGAGTAGCTGGAGGCAGTAATGTCTTCAACCGATTCAGATAAATAGATCTGGAATCAGGCTTGTGTCAACATACCCATTTTAGAACTGAAAGAATTAGGCTAAGCTGAATTAAGGCTCTAATTCTAAATGAAAGTGCTAGCTTAGGTTGCTGCTTAGCTTGTTCTTCTTTAAAGTTTAATTTCAGATTCATTTCCTGAGTTTCCCTATGTGGACAGGTCCTTGGACTCTGCCTAGCCTTGGGTAAGCTACTTAAGCTTGTGACCTGAGGATGTTACTGCGAAATAAGCTAAACTATGTGGAAAGCACATTGGGTATTCCATGTGAACTAGTTGTATGCCTGCTCTTTTTCATTATGGAAAATGCCCTTTGTGTGATCTTCCTCATCAGACAGACATCAACCTTGTAACAGTGATCTTAGATTAGGGCAAGGGTATTCAGGTAGGAAACGAGCAAAATGGCTGTGGAGACTGAGGTACTCCCAAATACTTAAGTCTGTACCTTGTCTCCCTATCTGTGTGGTGGGAAAACCTTCCATGCCCAACTGGCAAACCTGCTTTTGGGTGACTGTAAATATTCTCAGCTCTTTTGACTTCCAGATGTAGAGCAGTTCGTATTCTGCAACATGCACACCCTTTTGAAAATGCCATCTCTGTGCAATTGAGTAGTCCTTACTCTCTTTCCCTGTCAAATTCACATGCTGATAATCTAGCAGTAGAGGTCAGTACTGATTTGCATTGGAGAAGCAAACCTAAGGTAATGAGGAAGAGGTAACTTCTAATCTACAGAGTATGAAAATACAGTTTCTTCCTTGTTAATGGTACTCCCTGCTTAAATAATGTTTTCCTGTGATGCTTTCATATGAAAACTGATAACAGTGGAAAGGATGGCTTCTCAATAGCTGTTGCTGTTTTGGGCGTATAATCTTTTCCTAAGTAAGTGGAGCACTGCTTTGAAAGTACCTGGACAGTAGTTTGTCTGGTTTCCCACCTTCAAATAGTTAATCAAATAAATAAAAAATATATAAGTAATACATCTGTAATAAGTAATGATAGTTCTGGTTTTTTTTAAGGGATTAAAAAGGTGGATCTGTCTTGAGGAGCATACAGTTCTTACCTTGTTAGTTCTAAGTCTGGCACAGAAACTTGATTAACTTTCTTTTTCTTTTTAAACATGGCATTGAATATTTCTATTCTTTGTTGCAGGGATATGCTGAAACAGACTGTAGTACTAGCAGATTTGTTAGGCTGTTGGTGTTCTGCTTGACATATGTATTGTCCTTTCTGGGAAACAGTCACGCTTCCTTGACTGCTTCTCTTTCATTCTCGCAGCTTTTCTTCCTGACCTTCTCAATGGATTCGGGTTGGCTGGTTTGTTTGATTAAAGCTCAGTGTGCTGATTTAATGCTAATATCAGCTCAGTGTCTTCAGGTTAGGTTGCTCTTCGTATTTGCCAGTTCTGTAGTCTGGTGGTCAGGGGTGTGTACAGTTGCACCTGGAAGGGAGGAGGAGAAAGAGAACAAGTCTGTGAGGAGGGGCAGCCCCTTCCTTGTCTTGGCGCTTGAAGCCTCTGTTAGAACTGGGGAGAGAGACCACTACCCTGAGATTTCTTCTTGGTACTCTGTCCCACTCACCAGCCTGCTTGTATATCTTGTTTGCACTGGTGACTGCTCAGGACTTATTCATTTCAGAAACTGCTCCCATATTGCACACTGAAGTATGTGGTATGCTTGGGTGGAGGTATGCTTATTATCACTTTGCCTCCTTATCTTGTTCTTATTTGCAAGTCTGTACAAGGAGTAGCTTCAGGCAAGCTTGGTGAATGTTGACGTGACCAGTGTTTAAATGGCATTTGTAGGCCTGAGTACAGCATGATGTGAGCTGCTGCCCTTTGGCCCACCTTACAGTGAGCTGTTTTGAGGGCCCAAACCAACAACACAGTAAGTTGCTTTTCCCTTGACCCTAAAACAGTATACAGGCAAGATTTCTCATGTCACAGGCGTCACTAGTCCACACTGGTCTAGGGTGGCTGACTGCCCTCTTGCAGAGGGAAAGAAGCTGGGCAGAAGCTTATCAGAAGCTAATAAAGCTTACAGCTACTTTCTTATGCAGTTTTACTCTGAGCTTTTATAACTTAATCTTGGAGTGTTAACTTTTTAAAAGCTTGATTGATTTATTCCCAGTATTTTTCTGCCAGTGAAAACTTTTCCTGTATACTTCTTAAGCCATCACAGGTTTTTGTTTTTAGCTTTCCTTCCTGCATTCCACTTCTGCAAGTTCCTATATGTGCAGTTAGAATACTGTTCAGTCTTATTGTCTGGACACTTCTCTAGCCTTGCAAGAGTCTGTNTAGCAAGCTTGGCCCCCATATTTCCCTGCAGTCACTCAGCACAATGCATTTTGTCAAATTAGATATGAATGGTGTTACTGGGTAGGCTTCATGTCTGTAAAGCAGCTTCCTTTTGGGGACAATAAAACACTGACATGCTGTTACATCCAATTAGTATTTCTGAAACCTGAGACAAAACCTTCCCAAATACCCTGTTAAAGTTCTTTGATTTTATAAAGGCTTCAGACAGTCAGAGCTGTGAGTTTCTTAAAATACAGGTAAACAGGTACTGTTAACCAGAAATGCATTGCAGCCTTGGTATGTGCATGGGGCGATACAGGCATCAGTGGGAGCTGTGCAGCTGAATTCACCACTTGGAAAACCTGAGTCATGCTCAACTACAAGCCTGAGCAGTACCTGGAATTACCTTCAGGATTGCTGTACCTGTGCTGCCTTCCGTGTTTCTGCACCTATGTGTTCCAGGGGCACGTGCACCCATTAAACAGCACTGATGGAGAAGGTCTGCTGTAGCCTGGTCACAGCCAGGAAGGGGGCATTTCGCTGGTAACAGGGAAGGGAGAGCAGGAGGGGAGAGCAGTCTCCTTCAAGTCTCCTGACTGTAATTATTGTGATAAAGTTAGCTCAGAATTAGGGTGTCCTGCTCCAAAATGAGTATCATTCAGCAGGGTTTAATACTTGGCATAGGTGTGCTGAACCTGTTTGCAGGCTTCTCTCTGGCTGTGTTTCTTGTGTGCTGAGTGTCTGGTGCTGTTCTGCTGAAATGAAGGGAGCAGCAAGAGATGCTCAATGCAGTACGGATAGCACGAAAAATAAATTCACCCTTAAGCAATTTTCTGTTTGAATCTCTAAGTCCAAAGCGTACGCGTCCCTTTTCCCCCACTGTGCCCAGCCATACGGGCTTTTGTAGTGCAGCAGAGCACAAAGAAAGGAGCTCAGCACAGAGCTGGGAGCAGGGTTAGCTGGAGAAGGAGCAGGGAGGGCAGCGAGGTGCCAGTGGCACTCTCCAAAGAAAACGGTGACTCAGTGTCAGAGAAGAAACATTTAAGGAAGAGAGCAAATGGTCTCTCAAGTCCTTGTAGAAACATGCTGTACTATGTGCATAGCTTATGTGGAACTGCGTAGCCAAACCCTCACCTCAGAAATGTCACTGCAGGTGCAGAGAGCACAGAACTCACTGTGCGTTCATGGATGGCACAGCAAAGCTGATTGTGTTTGCAATCCGGTGTAACCCCAGCTACGAACAGCTGTTAATTCATCACCGATGCCAAATAGAGAAATTTGCACTAGTTGAGAAATCGGAGTGCATTGGAGATCTCTACTTCCATTTCAAAATAAGTGTTTCCCCCTTCGGCCCAGGCTGTGCCTAGGGAGAGATGGAGTCGGGCTATGGGGAGCGCTGTGCCGAGCGGTGCCAGCCGGCACTAGTGAGCAGCCGTACAACACTAGTGGGCAGCAAACCACACGAGTCTGGCAGCGTTTCTGACAAGCACTGGAAGTGCACCGTGCGCAGAGGCGGCGTTTTATCTGCATCGGTTTTTATTTTTCTATTTTTATTTTTTTGCAAGTGGTCACCAAACTTTTAACTAGTGGATGCTGCACCTCCTTTCCATAGGGACTGAATAGCACCAGTGTAAGTATTCTTGGTAACAGTTTAATTTTATTTCTCGGAATGATAAAACACAAAACCATAAACCCTGTTAAACAACTCGCAGCTCCGCACTGTTTTCCTTTCTCACTGATTTCAGCAGCATCGCTTCAGTGATGCTACATCTAGAAAAGTTTGCAAACTGTCTTCAGTTTTTGTTTGTCCTCAAAAGTAAACTTTTGTCATATAACATACCATTAAATGGGATTATCTTGTGGGTTTTAATGAGCTGCTGATCCGGAAAGTTCCTCCAGCACACGAGTTTGCGCAAGGCTCTGATTACAGCAGCAGCTGTGCTCAGGTTGGACCTCAACTTTTTGTGTCTCTGCCTGGATCAGTGTCCTCATGAATATGCTGTTTTCTCAGGAGCAGTGATGGTTGGAGTGTGAAAATAATCTCCTTTGCCTATTCAATAAACATTGAAAAGATAACAAGCAAAAAGCTATGAAACTAAATGTCCTTGGGGGAGGTGGGGGAGTTCAAGAACTGGATCGAGGAGCAAACCAGATAGGTAGAGCTGTTTCCGTTCCCTTCAGTTTGTTCTAGTTAATGTGTAGAATCAGGGCCTCTTCAAATGTACTACTCATTTAGCCTCTGATTTCAATCGGAGCACACTATGGTTCAGTCTGTCAGCCTAGGGCTTTTTCAAATTTCCATTGGGGAATGCACGAATTCCAGNTTCTTTATCTATTGAGAGTAAGTGAGGGATAGGCACTAGAAGCAGAAAATGGTTCTACAACACAAACCTGGATTTTCCCACTTTTCCCTTTCCAAAAAAGCCTGCATCAGAGTCTTGGAGTTGGGTCTATGAGCAGCTGACTGCATTTACCATGAATGGCAATTAGCAATGCTTAGAAACAGCAACTAAACAGAGCAGAAATAAGTCTACCTGGGGACAAGGAAAAAACAAAAACACTGGATAACCCATATGCTATATTTTCAAACAGGAATTATTGAATCAGTTCTATTTAGCTATGTATAAATTTAAACATTGTATACTGCATGCACTTCAGCACTATGTACTCACTCATTTGGAAAAGATTTTCTTGGTTGGAGGGTGTAGTCATTTAAAGTTTCCTGCTTTATGCCTTTACCTTTCAACAGCTGTTTTGTGCCTCAGAAGGAAAGTCAACCACCTTGGGTTGTCCTCCCCTCTCTGGCCCAGGATTATCTGGTGCCATCTCATAGCACTTGCTAGTCGCAACACGTTCATTTTAAAGCTAGGACAGCAATTCACTTGCACTTAAACTTATTTTTCTCCAATTGTTCTCCTTTCTGTACTTCCCTAGTCACCAGGAGAGTAAATATTCAAAGACGATCCATCCTCAGAGATTATTAAAAGTGAATAAGAAATGTTACTTTCTCTCTGCCAGAGAGAAGCTTGGACTCAGGCACCTGGAGTGACTTACTTATATTCCCTCTTGGAAAAACTAACTTAATCAAAATAAGCGTGCTTCCACAAAGTCAATATTTCTTTCAAGTTCTAAGGTGCTTTCATCAGGTTGGTGTGTGTGTGTGTGTGGAGAATGGTTAGAAAGAATATTCAGAAAAATGCTTTCTGGCAAAGGAAGAGATCACAGATCAGATCAATGAAATTTCCACAGAAAAGAGAATTGGAGTGATTTAATTTTATCAGCCAGAAATCATACATCTGGGAGCCGTTACGCTTTACCGGCAGCCCCAGTGAATAAACTTATTTGAGAGAATATCATAGAAAAATAATTTTGTGAAACCTTAAAAACAAAGACTGGCACGCGATTTCAAAATGAACACACATTTCTACAAATCCACTTATATGAGTGACTTTTGATCATGACAGGCTATAGCAAATATAAAGCTCCCAGCAAAGTGGTGGTTAATTTGTTGTGCTGTGGTACATGATCACAGTGGTGCAAATGTATGAGCAAATGTGTCCTTCTGTAACTGAAGTTCTCAAGGGACGCATCATGTCAATAGCCATGCATTAGCAAAATAGTGAAAATATGCCTTTTGTGCTCTTTTCTGTTTCCAGTGTGCCCAAATAATTTTATTCCTCTTATTTATGCAACACTAGCAAATGTATTAGGTTTGACTAAAAGTTGCTGTATTAGCCCTCGAACCCTTCCTAGTTTGATCTGGTTCTAGAGGAGTCTTTTCAGCCTGTCCTTCATGGTAGACATTCGGGCTTGATACTGTTCCTTTATATGAGCTGTTGGTAGTGATTAGTATACATCTTCTTATGTGTCTACCTGATCTTTTGGGATTTATTCCAGGATAAGATAATTATAGGCACAATTAATAAGCTCACAGTACTGGGGCAAAATCAAGACTTCTTTGTCTTTGATACTGTAGCAAATAGTAACACCTGAAGGAAATGAGTTAGAGCTTCTGTAAAGAACCTCTGCATGTATATTTTGTTCTTTTTTTAAATTAAGCAATACATGCAGCAGGAAATGCTTTCCAGGTCCTCTTTGTATGTGAATTTTCACTTATAAGCTGTCATAAGCCCAGATTTCTTTTGTCCAGAGCAACTGATACATTATGTGGTTCATATCAGAAAAAAGCATGGTGAGGGACATAGAAAGCAAGATGAAGCTATGTTATAGGTTCTTGGGATCTTTGTAAGTAATAAACATTATTAGAAGTATTTGGTTTGGCAGAAAGCATCCTATATTCCCCACTACAGGTTGCAAGTAATTGCTTGATCTTGACTCTATCTTCTGGGTTTTAGTCTCACTACCAATTGCGTTTGCCAGTTCACAGGTACTTAATTAAGATATTGGTTGGAATATGAAACACTACATTATATAGTATCTACTAAGGGTTCCCATTGCCAGCCTGCTCTTTTTTTTTTGTTTTTTTCAGAAAAGAAAAAAAGTGAGCTTTCATCTCATTTAGTCAACAAAATACAAACAAGAAACGAACAAAAAGAGGCATTGTACGAACATTTTATAAAGATATTAAAGAAAAAGCATATAGGATTTAGCAGTTTTGTGTTCATAGTCTGTGATCTAATTTATGTGGCTGAAGAAAAAAATAGAAAGTCTATATATATATATATGTCTATAAACTTCATAGACTACTGATATGACTTGTCAATCAGTATGTCTGAAAGTATAAGTAGTGCTCCCAGCAACGTTTTAGTTCTGTGGATTTACAGCTCATTATCACTTGTACTATCTAGTAAAGATTTAAAAGTGGTACATTTATAGAACCTGCAATAGCAAAAAAAGTGACTAAAATAATTATCTCTGAAATGTGTATTACCAGTGTTATCAAATCCTTATTTTAGCAGAAGTATGTATTAGTGTTTTAAAACTGAGCAGCAATTGACATAACGTTTCAGTTTAAATATTTCTGCATTGATTTTGGAAGTGTGTTTTAACTTAATGGCTCCACATGAAGCAGAAGAACAGTGTTATGGTGGCTAGGCATAACAATTTGGAGAGACCTGAGCTCAAAACTGATGCTTTGCTGCATGTCTTCAGATGCGATGCCAGGGAATTTGCATGTCTTTTAAGAGTTCTCGTTCCTCAGCTGCTAGTAAGTGCTTTGCCCCAAAAACACAGATGTGATCAGGAATGCAATACGTGTATGTATCCACGTATAGCTGTTGGGCGCTATACGGAAGTCCAAAAGAAAAAATAATTTATTATTGGGTTAATCATTACTAAAGAAAGCAGGCCACTGAAGTGCTTATTTTAAGCTGTATAGCATTGTTCAGTAGGCAATTCAGAAACGTTTGATGTGAAGGAAGAAAATGATGCAAGGATGAAAGTAAATAAATTGTCCCTGTGTAACTTAGTCTGAAAAACCTAGGACACCCTAGCCACGTGCACTTCTAACTGATCTAAGCTTCATGGTTTGGAAGGAAATGTGTTATTCAGGTGAGAAATAAGCTCCCAGGTATCAATTTTATTTTTTCTTCCTTGGATCAAGGGAGCTCTTTCAAGATAATCTGATTTCAGCATTAACTGTGAATTCCTCTGGCTGCCTCTGGAAAGCAGTGCTCTCGGCGCCAGGCAGTAATTGCGTTAATCATCCATTTTTAAATAACCACATTTGAAGTTAAGTTGAGAATTGCTTTTCAGATCTTTAATTTGCTTTGGAAAACTGAAATAATTCCCACAAGGGCTGTGCTAATCAATATTCCAAAGGCAAGTAACCTTTGCTAATACTTGAACATGGGATACTCAATATTGTTCTGCTTAAAGAATACTAAGGGAAAAAAAAATATACTCCAATTTCATCTGTGATTTGGCAGGTTAATAACTTTTCTGACTGCCAGGCATAGGGATTTTTAGTCAACAGGAGATTCATCAAGTGCAGAATTGCATTGTATTATCTCCTTTTCATTGTTGTTGTTTTTATTTCAAACCTTCTTTCTAGTATAAATGATGACAAATTGCATAGCTGTAAATTTGAATGTCCCTAAATGGCGTTTTTGTCAAAGCCTTAATGCTGAAATGCTTACTTGGAAAGATTTTAAACCTCAGGAGCCGGGGGAGGGGTTTTAATTATTATGCATCATGACACAATGCATTATGCATCATGGTTGTTTTTCTGCTTTTTAAACACTTGTTATGGATGATGAGGCTAATATAAATGGACATACAGTGGGAGCTGCTTCAAAGCCTTCTTATGATGTCATATTCTGTTTCAAAGGAATTTCAGCACCACTGTACCTGGAAACCAGAAGGTAAACAAACTTAAACTGGCACTTGGAAGCACACTTAATCATTGGCTGCCAAGTAGTCATCAAGGCAAAGTCACATTGTTTTCAAAGGTGCCCTCCTGGTAAACTGGATAACAAACCCATGTGTTAAAAACTAAACATGATGGAGTGTGAGTGCTTCTGTCTCAAACCTGGGTGTATTTGACCCTGCTTCCTTTGAAACCACCTGCAAATAGCTGCTGTGGCTCAACATTTGGTTCCTTTAACTTGATTTTCTCCACCCAGGCATGCGTGGTACTGAAAAATACATTGGTGGTGGGATTGATTAAAGAGCTGATGGGATACAAAATACCTAGTGCTAGAGCTGCTTTTCCTGTTCCCTGCTCTCCAGTTTCACCCCACCCCAAGTAAATGTTGACTTTTCCCTTGAAACCAATTTGATATTTAGGTTTTGCGGAGATGGAAGAGGAAAAAAAAAAGGGAGAATTGTTCATTTATCTCTTTAATAAAACCTATTTTTAATAGTCACAGAGTTTGCCTGGGCTGCATCCTCTAGAGATTGAGGGAGACAGAGAGAGAGAGAGGCTGGTTTGTCTGAGTAGATTTCTAAGGAGTCACAGCAGGCAGTGGATCTGAGAGAGTGGAAAAAAAAAAAATGACTGTACTTCCCCAGAAGGCAAGTAGAATACAATATTTCTTATTTGAGGGTTGGAGAAATGAAATTTCAGTGTCATTGTGGACATTACAGACAAGATCACTCAGTGACCCATAGACAGTTGTCAACTGCGTTTGTTCCTAAGATGCTTATCAGGAAAACCTCAAATCCAGCACTCTCTTGCCCCCCATATAAGCAGAATTAATTGGGTTGTAGTTGCATGCACTTTTTTTTACCTCCTCCGAAGGGAAATAGAAAAAGAACTCTTCTCTCTCTGTGTATGCTGTTTTATAAAGGCTGCTTTGGTGCTATATCGTCTGCTGCATGCATTACGTTAGTGGAAGGATGGTGTCATCTTCACTGTCCAAGCCTGAGTTGTGAAGCTGTGTGGTGGTATCTGGGGAAGGGCTGCAGCTCTGCCAGAGGCAGTGATGCCTCATGCTCTGCAGCTGGGAAGTGAGATCTGCCTCCAGGCTGAAGCTGGGGGTGCAACATGGGGCTCTGCCATGAGATGGGAGATCGAATTTGGGTGTTTTCTTTTTTATATATTTTATATATTCACTATTTCTAAATTTATTTTCACCTTCGTGGTCCCAGAAAGGTAATTACTCCTCCTCCCCAATTTAATGTAAATGTAATACCTTTAGTGTTAACATTTTAATGTTGCTGCTCTGCTCTGCAGAAGATATCAAATACAAAATCTTAGCACTTGCTTACTCCCAGCAGCCCTGTAGCCCTTTGTAAAGAAGTAGAAAGAAATGGCCGCCCTTCTTTTTAATGCCAGGGCAGTGGTTGGGAGCCCATCCTCAATAGTAGGACTTGCGTGTGTTTGCATCTTATCTCACCTGTGCTAGGCTGGCAAAACCCCAGCTCTTAAGATCCTATTATCAACTGCTTACAGATGTATTTACATTCTGCAAGAGCTCTGTTCTTTATTTGAGATGCTTAGAAGAGCCTCTCTCATGTCAGTCTGTGTGTTGAGCTCTTGGCAACTTCCACCTCGTTGCTGGGTCATAAGGTACTTTCTTTCCATCTCCAGTTATTTTTCTTAATACAAACCTTTAAAGTCTTCATTCACATCACTTCTCTGTATTCTTCATACAGGATCTCTTCTTGGTTGTCCTTTTGAAGTTCTCTACCGTGTCCTATAAATGCAGCCGCTTGCTCTGTCTGAGCCTTTCTTTGTGCTGAAATGTCCTAGGAATCAAGGAAGATCTTACTTAAATTTTTAATTGCTCTACAGGAGCTCCTAAGTACTCAGAGAAACAGAAAGGAAATAGGAGTGGAGATTATGCAGTAAGCAACAGGATGAGGAAATATATTTTTGTTATATTTAACTGTATTGCTCTGCATCCCCATCTCACTCCAACCTCACAGCCCTTGATGTCATTATGCCACAGTGTCTCAGAGATATCTTCAAAGAGAATACAGGTTCATTGTTGAGGAGAAAAGATTGACAACAGGATTTTAACTGTTAAGTTTCTTCCAGTCCCTCTTGTAGCATACTCTTGCTGTTCAAAACCAGCGTGCTGCCAGATGACGTTGTAGTTCAGATTGCTCTAACTTCTTGTGTCTTAGGATGGCCTGTCACTTTTGCCATAGTGAACTGTCTCCTGGTCAAGTCAAATGGGCATGCTGTGTTTAGCTAAAATGAATGTGACTTGCCCTTGCCTGGTGGATGCACCCACTCAGTTAACCTTCATTTTCTGTGGGAGAGCATAAACACAAAAGGAGGAGGAAATAAAACTACTTTTTCCCCAAAAGATATTTTGTGAGACCAAGAAGAGAGCATAAAGTCAGAGGCCAAGCAGAACTTGCTCTGCTCCTTCCTGAAGAGCTTGTCCTTCATTTGTGAATCCTTCATTCCTATGGCCACTGATCTTCATGGCAGTGAAGTACGTAGAATATTTAATGGGATGAAGAGAAAACTACAGAGCTGAGCCAACTGTGCATAAGTGAAATCCAGTCAATTTCAATTTCTCCTTAACTCTAATAAGCATCAGTTGTCCTGCTCCAGTCTTGCAGCCACTCAATTCTTGAGTGCAGGGGGGAGGGGTGATTGAAAGGCACTTGCTTGACTTATGAAGGATAAAACCCTGGGCTTTCCATGTTTTCCTCTTCCTTGTAGGAGCTGATGAAGAGACTTATTCTCCTTATTCCTCCTCTTTTTCACTTCCCCATATCCCCATTCTGCAGTATGGGTCCTGTTTTATTCCCCTTTCTCTCCTAATAACAAAAAAGCACATTTCAATTCAGTCACACTTTGTCTTGAGCTTTAATAGTAGCCAGTTTTTCTGGCATATCTGTACATTCAGCTCAAAACTTGTCTTTGAATGTGAATGCAGCGGTGTTTATGGATGTAGAGTTTCTGGCTGATACTATAATCTAAAATGCTTGCTGTCATAGGGTGTGATTCCTTGCCCCGCTTCCTTTTTACAATAGTGCTGGTTGGTACCTTTTTACATCTCCTGACATACTTTGTTTAACCTGAGGTTTTTGAATGCATTGTTTGCAAACTTGAAATCTATATTGTTTTCAGGCTCTACCAGCTGAACTAAAGGAGATGACAACACTATGAAAATGTTGTGTCAATTTACAGGAAGATTGTTCCCACACCACTGTGCCCCTGCTGTTTTTGGCTTGTTTTTTGTAGACTGTAAGGAGATTTGAGAAGAAAGGACAATTAGGATGTGTTGCCGTGCTGCTCACTCAGATATGAGCATGTTCAGCACATGTGCTTTGTTGATTTGGTCTCAGTCCCGTTAAACTCACAGGCTTCTTTCAGTCAGCTTCTGTGGGAGTTGAAGAAAGCTGATTGTAGTAAATAGCTTTACAGAGAGCTATACTGTGGTGTTCTTTTTTTTTTCTTTTTCCTTCAGAAGCTCTTTATGACATCATGGCCCTGTAAATATGCCGTAGTTTTGTATAATAAACCTAAATAAGGGTAAGCCTACATGAGATATTTCTTTCTATGTGTACCAAAAAGGAAAAGAGAGAAAATGCATAATGAGTCATAGCAAATTTCTAGTGCTGGGTAACCTCTGTTGTTATAAGACTTAGTAGAAATCTATGCTAGAAAAAGCCTGTTCCATACCATTTAGATTGAATACTGACATGGAACTTTGCAGTTGAAACTATTACTTGTATTTAATATTGAGTTCATCAAGAGATTAAATGACATATCAAGGCTCAGATTCCATTTTTAAAGTCTTGTAACCTTTTCAACTTGGTCAATGAGTCTTTTCCATTGCAAAAANAAAAAAAAGATTGCTGAGAGAGACAAAAACAAGCAAAGTGTCCTTTGATGGTGTAACAGAATGTATTTTTAATGTATGAATTAATAAGCATGTTATATTTGATGTCCAATTTGTCAGAAATGTCTTGGTTCCCTTAGCATTCATGTTATATGCATGAAATAGATGCCGTTTTTACCATTAATTATAACATCCCATTTCCTCAAGAGTAACAAAAGATGATTCATTCCTCTGCTCCGGCCCTAACTGGCTCTTTGGTATTACCCATGAGTTTTTTTCCCATTCATTTTCAGCCTTGTGCAAGCATTTATGTTGGACACGGTCATGATGAATGGAGAGGGAACCAGGCAGATGAAGAGTGAGAGAGTCGATCCATCGGGTTCATATTCCCTATCCTGGGTGAAGCTGGCTTGCATACAGCTCTTAATACTGAAACAAACCCTGAAAAATGTCTGTTGTATATAACTACAAAAACATTTGTGATGGCAGTATCCCTGAACTTGACTTATTTTCTCCTCTACTCTTATGGCTTGCTTTTAATAATTTAAAGGGTGCCACAGCTAGGACTGTGTTTATTCCTGCATAGATCTTTGTCATTATGCTTCACAGTTTATTTTCCTCAAGTTTAAATAGGTTTGTCTGTATCTGTGTAGGGATGATTCTCAGGCACAAAATACAGTCTAATTGCTGCAAATTACTGCTTTTCATTTCAGTAAATCATCACTTGTTTTGTTTGTTGTGATTTTTTTTAGTTTCTGCTGTGCATTTCCCTGTTCACCAAGAATGATCACTACAGAATACACAAAACACGTATCTTCTTATATCTATGAAGAGTTTCAACTGAATGTGTGGTGAAACAAAGATTTTATCAGAACACATTTGGAATAATGCCAAGCCTAAGTTCAGTGTAGATGTTTTATTTAGGCAAACACCAACCTGCTGATAAGTATTCTCTGAAGTTTGATATCCTGCCATGTCCTATTTCTGATGCCTTTGAAATTCCAGAGAAATTGGGCTAAGGTACAAAATGGTAGGCAATTTTTGACAGCTTAACATCTGACTTTTCAGCGTGTTCAGAGAATCTCCCCTCTCTTCAGGTGTGTTGTATATCAGCACTAGCTCCTGTTGTTTTTTGGATGGTATTGGCATAGCATAGGCAGTTTCTAGAAGAAAGAAAATGGTTGCACGTTATACCAAAAATGGGTGACTGGCTAATCAGCTTGAGAGTTCCCAGGTATTAAGGGTTACAGAAAGGAAAGATTTCATGCGCAGTGCAAATACTGTAATATGGCTGGGAGGACATTAAAAAAAAACAAACACAAAAATAGACTAGGAAATTATGTGAAATAGGTAGGAGTTAGATCATCAGAAATCTCAGAAAAAATGTTGTGAGCAGCAGATATTAATTATATGCCCATCCCAGGAGGGACTCAAGGCCAGGTTGGATGGGGCCCCGGGCAGCCTGAGCTGGTGGGGGGCAGCCCTGACCACGGCAGGGCTTGGGGCAGCGTGGGCTTTGAGATCCTTCCAACCCAAACCATTCTGTGATATAACAATAAAGGAATTACTGTGGGAATAATTGAGGAGGGGAACAGGAAAGGTAAAATCAAAGAGACTCAAGCTAGCAGAAATAGAATCAGGGCTGCAGCATCTGGTGGCCATTATTGAATAGAAAGGAATGAGTACATATGACACTTAGGAAAGCAAAATGAAGTTACTTATACATCTGCCTTAAGGGTAGTGAATGATTAGTATACATACATATTCTTCAGGTGAAATTTTTAGCACCAGAAAAATAGGCATAATTTTTTGTGTTCNATAGGTTTTTACGTAATTAAGAAATGAGTGGTAGGCTGTGACTTTGAACGTTTGCAGCACAGAATGATGATTCTTCCATTGCTGAGATTCTATTAAATTTGACAATGAGAGAATACATGGTTGACTTGCTCTTGGTGGTCTGTCAAGTCTGAAGGCAGTACTGTTTATTGAGGTTTAAAACCTCTTTACAGAAGCTAGATTGTCCTTTGCAGACACTTTTTTTTTATATTAAGATTTACCCCTTTATCTGACTCATCACCTATGCAGTTAACATGTACGTAGGGGAAATATTAATCCAGAAGCAAATGCTTATGAGTGAAGTAGCTTCTGATGAATAAACTATGAAGCTATGTTAAGATATAATTGAAAAGACAGAAAACTTTGGGGCATGGAAAACCAGTATCTTTGCCAAACATACTTCATCATGTCCAGTTTGCCAAGTTGAGCAAATTTTTAACAGGAGGAAATAAAGGGTAGAAAGCTGCTTTTCAGAGTATAAAATGTCTGAATGCACCACTTATGCAGACAAATGTGACAAGGTAGAGGAGAAATCTATATTTGGAGATTTCTGAATCTATTTATTGCTGGAACATTTTCTCCACAAAACCAGGTGAATCTTCATTTATTTACTTGCATGGAAATCTTGAGGTGTTCTGCACTGTATGTAAGGGCTGGGCAATTTTATTCATTACTGATGAGTTTTACTTGTTTGTCTGCTGTTGTAAACATAATTATTAGAGCTGACAGTTACTATTTAAAGCTTTAGCTTCATGTGCATATATGCTTCAATAAAGCTTTTTATTCTTTAAAATACTGTTCTCATGAGTTTTATACTTGATCAAAAGAGCTATGTCTCTCTTGTCCTTGCATTCTTTTTCTTTTAACCTCGCAACTCCTTGAGGTGGGGTTGGAAGGCAAAAGATCTTAAAGACAAATTTAAGGTAGATTCATGTGGACTTCTAGCTAAGTAAGCTAAAAAGCAAACAAGATAAAAATGATAGTTACAAGCCAGTAGAAAAGGGAAAAAGTTATCTTTAGAGTTGGAAAGCTCCTTTGCGATCTTCAAGCCGTGTGATACTTCTCAACTTCCAGAGGGTGAAAGATGAGGATTCATCAGTCTTAACAAGCACAGATCCATGGAGTGTCATTGCTTTGAGTGCTTAACTCCATCCTCTCCAACTACAACTGTATGATTGTATCATCAGTCTTGACCTAGAAGAACAATATGACCTTCACCTTCACATGCTTGTGATGTAAACAGGAAATGCAGAACTGCCCCCCTTATCAGTTCTGGAAAGTGGCAGTCATGCAAGCAGCTGATCTGACTGCTCTGATCAGGGTTACCAGATTAGTCAGAGTCAGCCCAAACACATGAGGTGGTGCTGCTGGGAGGGAGGAGATGGGCTGCATTGGCCACTCTACCGTCCTGAAATGCAAACGGCCATGAGGCTGCACAAAGGACATGGCAACCATGTCACTTACTGTGGCATCTTCCAAAGACAGTTTTTCATCTGCCCAGGATTAAAATGAATACATCAGAATAATTCTCTGCATTTTAAAAATGCTTGAATTTATACTAGTAAAAATGCTTTGCATCTTCCCAGTCTCAAAATATGACGAAAAGTTGTATGTGGTTTGCTGCAAAAAGAAGAGGGAGAATGATTAAAATGAAACTGTACTTTTGAAAACGAGTTGCTCTTTTATTGGATAATGCAAATTATATATGTTCTATAATTATGTTGCCTGGAGCTCTTGGTAGTGTTGATGAACTAAATGTATTTATGAGTGAAAGAATAGACCTTGCTTTTTACATCTAAATAGTTTAATGTTTTAAAGGTACACTATTTAATTTTTTAAAGGCAGTATCATGTCAAAATGACAGGATGGATGAGAGATGGAAGATTTTTTCTGGAGCCTATAATATGCTATGCAGTTATTTCTTTCAAAGACTGGCTCCTAATGAACTGAAGTTATTACTCTGTGATGGAAACTTGCTGCTCTGCATCTGTAAGTGAGAGCTTCACCCAGCCTGTAGGTTGTGTGCTTTTGTGGGAGCATACAAAATAGTGCAACAAATGGGAAGTTGTCTGTGATTATTTAAAAACAAACAATCAAAAAACTACAAAAGCAGAATCACCTCTTTTTACTAAGCAGTGTGGCTTTTAATTAGGTCAGGATGTTTTAGAAAGCCTAACTGGTCACAGTATGACTGCATTATAGGTGCATGCAAATATATCATCTCTTCAAAGGAAACTACACCGATTCACATTAACTGTTGATAGACTTTAGAACAATGCAGATTTTAACTCTGAAGTAGAACAAGAAGGAGTGATTGGAGTGTCTGTGATATTTTGCAAGTTAATTGCTTGGGTGTGGATTTTAAGAAAAAGTGAATTTTTGTTTGGGTTTCCTTCTCATCTTCCCTCACCCTTTCTTCTCTCTTTCCTTACAGTTGCAGTAGCTGAGCTAGTATAAAGGATCTCTTCTTTTTCAGTACTTAAAAATCAGTGATAAGACTTAAAAACTCCTAGACATGGGCCCATCTCTATCTATTTGGACTGCTGGTCAACTGTATGATCTAATTAAAAAAAAAAAAAGATTAAATGTCATTGTCATTTTTTTCTGTAAGCAGAAAAGTTGATGATGATGATGTCTCTGTCTTCTGACAAAATGGACATTGACTTCCACCTCTGCCTCTACTCCTCTTAGAAAAGGGAAGATTAGTCTAACTTTTTTTCAGTGGGAGTTCTGTCTCTGTAGGAGTCTGAAGTGGTATTTCAGATGCAGTGACTCAATTTCAGAATGTCATCTTCCAGTCTTCTTTAAAAAAAAAAAAAAGCAACCCTCCAAGTGAAATAGTTGTTAGCTCTGTTATACATGAATTAAATTTTTATTTCTGGCATGATTTACACTGTTCTATTAATTATTGCTGTTCGTTTCATCACTTCTCATAAAATTGAACAGGAGTGCAACAGCAATCCGCTGAGCTTATTTTAGTCTTGGGTATTGCATCCTCTTGTCCCAGATGTTATATATGCTTTGCTTCGGTATTTCCTAGGTTTCAAAGGTACCTCCATTTATTTGGACACTGGAAGGTCCAAGTATTTATGGCATCTATTTCTTTTTGAAAATATCTTTTAAAAGAGAAGAGTAATGTATAAATTTAAGTTAGGTATCAACATCATAAGATTTCTTTTTTTAAAAAAAAAATTCTCTCCATCCTGCCCTTTGTCATTTTTTTTTATTTCTTTTACGCACCTCAGCCATGAGTGGTTGATCACCTTGATATGTCCCACTGTAAGCAACAGGACCACAAGTATCATGTGCAAGTCAGTATAAAACCTTAACCTACTCTACAGGGCTACTTGCCAGGGAGCCACTGAGAGAGGGAGGTATAAATCCAATGCCTCTCCCAGAGTGTGGTGCTCTTTAATGTTTCAGGGGAGCTTCTGCAGCTGCTAATAGAAGGCTGGTCTAGAATCAAACTCTTAATCTGTAACGATAAGAATACCAGCAAATGTTAGGAGTGCGCTTGAATTCTCTCCAGCCCTGTACAGACTCACCAGGCACAGTGCCAAAAACACAGCTTTTTAACTAAACAAACAAACCAACAGAAGAGGCCCTTAGGCCATAGAACAAGGAAGTTTGTGCTTCTAACAAAGAAAAACAAAAATTGTTTTTGGAAAAGTATGGTTTGTGTAACCAACAGAATTAAAACGTTTTAGTACCTGAGGGCATGGGAATCCCTATGGGCTGTGTGCTTCAAGCCTAATTTACATGAGAATCTGTAAAACTATTTTTGACCTACATAAAGCAACAACCATAATAAGACTTTATTTTAAGAAGAAGATTCAATAGGAGATTGTCTGCTCTGAAAACATTTCTAATACGGTGAGGGAAACATCAAACAAGATTACATCAAATGGTGAAACAGAGCCCCCTAAGGGGAAGAGCTGCATGTAATTCTATACAACTTTCACATTACAAAATAAACAGCGTAGTATAACTTTGCATAGAAGGGCTGGAAATCATATTTATTTTTATGAAAATTGAATTAATTGTTCTTGTGTATCAGGTGTGACAGTGTGATATATCATTCATCTTGGGGTTCAGGTTTGCTCATGTACCACAGAAAGCTCATGTTTTCTTGATTACCAAGAATTTTGAGTTAGTTGGCAATAAAACGTACCCTACAGAGGGCAGAGTCCCAAATCTGAAGTGACCTATTGTCACTGTCCTTCATTTTGTGCTTGGCTTGACTCTGGGCCTTTAGCATCCAATACTTGAGTGATTCACTCTGCTCACAGGATGTGTTTGGGTGGTGATAGGTATATGGCTAGTCTTTCATTATTTTGTGGGAGAGATGAAGTTTGTGTTTTCTCTGCATGTAAGATAATGGTGCAGCAAGCCTTTATGGGTGATGAGTCTCCGAATGTCATGGAGACCCAGTAACTCCCAGTGCTGGGAAATTGTGAGCCCCAGTGGAGGGAACTTGTATGAGCTTCAGTACACCGAAGAGCTGTGGCTGTGGTGGGGAGCGTGCAGGCAGCTAGAGAGGAGCTACGGGGGGTTTGCTGTAAGATGCTCCCTACTAGCTCAACTCCAGAAGCCACAGAGTTCTTGCAGGAATGAAGGAGCTCCATCCCTCTCTCTCTTTCCTCGCGATGACGCAGTTGTTCTGCCATGCACCAGTCATGTTTGCTGGCTGGGGCAGTACAATCAGTGTGTTGGCCATACAGTTGGTGTGTCAGCCTAGCACTCAATTATGTGCTTGTAGCAGAGGGTATTGCACTTTCCATCACGCCTCGTGCATTAATTTTGCATTAGTTTTACACGACAGGTGGATTTATGGCCTCAAAGCAGTAGCGTGCATGGTTGCCTCCTGGTGCAAAGAGGGAAGTGACAGCTCAGTGGGCTCCTTGGGATGTGCATGGTTTCTTTGCCCTTCCCACACCATCTCCATTCAAACACTCTAGGAAGGGAACTTCATTTACATGTGCTGTTCTGAAAGATCAGCTCTGCAATTAGCAAAAAAAGTGTATTGTAAAATACTGAATTTTTTTCACCAATTGGAATTCAGTTGTGCAGATTTTGATACTCCTTTGTATTATAATTCACATTAAAATCTTGCTGGCTTTAGTGAATTGCTAAATGTGATGCAGTGACGTGATTACACTTTTCAGTCTTTGTTTAAAAAGAGAGGGATGTTTCTGACGCTTGAGAGCAGGGACCAAAGCTTAAATCTCTTGGTTTTAATTGTAAAAATAATCATTATTTTTATTAAACTTGGGATTTTAAGGCTAATCTTTATAGCTGGGGCACAATGTAAAGATGAAAACTTTTTAATTAAAAATTCTCGATCTTTTGAAAAGATGGCCTTATGAAATTAAGATTTTAATTTTTTACCCTATTTATGCTGTCAGCATCAAGTGCTGAAAAACCCTTCTCCTTATTTCCTTGCAGCTTGGACAAACATGCCAGGGCAGCAGGTGTGGTAGCCAACGCTCAGGTGGGGCTGAAGCATGTTGGTGTAGTGTGGCCTGGGCATCTGCGAGATGCTGCTCTTGGAGCCCCTGAATGAATCCCCTCTGCATCATGCAGGGAGGTTTTGGTACTTCTTGTAGCACCTGGAGTAACCCTTGGGTGCTGCATAGGGAGGAAAATGGCCTAAAAGTCCTTTTTCCTAATTTCCTTCACAAGTTACTGCCTCCCAAGCCTTTTTTTTAGGCAGTTCCTCTGCTTCATTCTCGCTCTGTATGTGCAGAAATTCCTCACCAGAAGTGACCTTAGGACTGCGCGCTGAGCACAAATTTCACTGCTCCTCCTTCAGCAGAGAGGAGGAGGACAGACTGACTTTGCCCTCCTTGCTCCTGTACCTAGATCAGCTTGTACACATGCAGCCTGGCGCACAGTCTTGCCTGATGTTTCTCATAAAAAAGCCCACATTTCTAGATGTTGTTTGTGCCTTGAGTGGGTTAATACGTTAAAACCAACCAAGATGTGAATGGGAGTTGTGTGAATCTCTAGAGCAAACTAAAACAAGAATGACATGAGAAAAGCAGTCATCCATTGTTGCCTGATGATAGAGAAGGTTTTAAAAATCAAACACTCCAGTATAGCCTGACTGTGCACAGAGAAAAACCTAATTAATTATAAATAAGATGAATAAATAATTTAATTGTATCATTTATTTCTCCTTTATAGTTCAACTCATGAAAAATCATTCCAATTAGAAATTTCAACTCAATCTGAAATGCAGAGAGGCATGATGGTTCAAGATGGATATGAAGTCCTTTATGATTTTCTTCCACCTTGTGTAACACCTAGGTGATTAAAAAAGGGGAAAAAGAAAAAAAAGAAAAAAAAAAAAAAAGATTGCTGAGAGAGACAAAAACAAGCAAAGTGTCCTTTGATGGTGTAACAGAATGTATTTTTAATGTATGAATTAATAAGCATGTTATATTTGATGTCCAATTTGTCAGAAATGTCTTGGTTCCCTTAGCATTCATGTTATATGCATGAAATAGATGCCGTTTTTACCATTAATTATAACATCCCATTTCCTCAAGAGTAACAAAAGATGATTCATTCCTCTGCTCCGGCCCTAACTGGCTCTTTGGTATTACCCATGAGTTTTTTTCCCATTCATTTTCAGCCTTGTGCAAGCATTTATGTTGGACACGGTCATGATGAATGGAGAGGGAACCAGGCAGATGAAGAGTGAGAGAGTCGATCCATCGGGTTCATATTCCCTATCCTGGGTGACGCTGGCTTGCATACAGCTCTTAATACTGAAACAAACCCTGAAAAATGTCTGTTGTATATAACTACAAAAACATTTGTGATGGCAGTATCCCTGAACTTGACTTTTTTTCTCCTCTACTCTTATGGCTTGCTTTTAATAATTTAAAGGGTGCCACAGCTAGGACTGTGTTTATTCCTGCATAGATCTTTGTCATTATGCTTCACAGTTTATTTTCCTCAAGTTTAAATAGGTTTGTCTGTATCTGTGTAGGGATGATTCTCAGGCACAAAATACAGTCTAATTGCTGCAAATTACTGCTTTTCATTTCAGTAAATCATCACTTGTTTTGTTTGTTGTGTTTTTTTTTAGTTTCTGCTGTGCATTTCCCTGTTCACCAAGAATGATCACTACAGAATACACAAAACACGTATCTTCTTATATCTATGAAGAGTTTCAACTGAATGTGTGGTGAAACAAAGATTTTATCAGAACACATTTGGAATAATGCCAAGCCTAAGTTCAGTGTAGATGTTTTATTTAGGCAAACACCAACCTGCTGATAAGTATTCTCTGAAGTTTGATATCCTGCCATGTCCTATTTCTGATGCCTTTGAAATTCCAGAGAAATTGGGCTAAGGTACAAAATGGTAGGCAATTTTTGACAGCTTAACATCTGACTTTTCAGCGTGTTCAGAGAATCTCCCCTCTCTTCAGGTGTGTTGTATATCAGCACTAGCTCCTGTTGTTTTTTGGATGGTATTGGCATAGCATAGGCAGTTTCTAGAAGAAAGAAAATGGTTGCACGTTATACCAAAAATGGGTGACTGGCTAATCAGCTTGAGAGTTCCCAGGTATTAAGGGTTACAGAAAGGAAAGATTTCATGCGCAGTGCAAATACTGTAATATGGCTGGGAGGACATTAAAAAAAAACAAACACAAAAATAGACTAGGAAATTATGTGAAATAGGTAGGAGTTAGATCATCAGAAATCTCAGAAAAAATGTTGTGAGCAGCAGATATTAATTATATGCCCATCCCTGGAGGGACTCAAGGCCAGGTTGGATGGGGCCCCGGGCAGCCTGAGCTGGTGGGGGGCAGCCCTGACCACGGCAGGGCTTGGGGCAGCGTGGGCTTTGAGATCCTTCCAACCCAAACCATTCTGTGATATAACAATACAGGAATTACTGTGGGAATAATTGAGGAGGGGAACAGGAAAGGTAAAATCAAAGAGACTCAAGCTAGCAGAAATAGAATCAGGGCTGCAGCATCTGGTGGCCATTATTGAATAGAAAGGAATGAGTACATATGACACTTAGGAAAGCAAAATGAAGTTACTTATACATCTGCCTTAAGGGTAGTGAATGATTAGTATACATACATATTCTTCAGGTGAAATTTTTAGCACCAGAAAAATAGGCATAATTTTTTGTGTTCCTTTTTTTTTTTTTTTTTTTTTTTTGGTGGAGGATGGGGAGAGGCAGCATGACAACATTTCTTTCTATAGAGTTGTTTATAGAGTGTTTGGCAGGCAGATGTTTTGCCATTTTAACCTATATTTTTTTTATTTAAGATATTTTAAAAATTACATAAAAGATTCTGCAGATTATCTGATGATAATCAGATAATTAGGAAAAGGGGGAAAGGTCTTAAACTGAGGCAGGGGAGGTTTAGGTTAGATATTAGGAGGAAGTTTTTCACTCAGAGGGTGGTGACGTGCTGGAAACAGGTTGCCCAAGGAGGTTGTGGATGCCCCATCCCTGGAGGCATTCAAGGTCAGGCTGGATGTGGCTCTGGGCAGCCTGGTCTAGTGGCTGGCGACCCTGCACATAGCAGGAGGGTTGAAACTAGATGATCATTATGGTCCTTTTCAACCCAGGTCGCTCTATGATTCTAAGATATGGTGGTTTGATTAAATGTAGCCTGCAATAATGAAGGAATGAGAATTAATTTGAGATCAAATTAAAAGACATTTGAGTGCCTGTCTGTATATAATGATCCACTTGCTACTTAGATACGTGACAAGCTCCAATTGTAGTTTGTGGGCTGCTAGCTATTATAGCCAATGGGAACCAGAGAACTACCCAGCTCATCCTGAGGTAGACCTGAAGCTGGGGACTTGGTTGCCCCAGCAGCTTTTGTCTTTAAGAGTGCTAGATACTGATCTTTAGGCAACTGAGTTCTTTCCTCATTTCAATCTCTCCTCCTCCACTTTGAAGAGATCAAATGCATCTCTTTCTGCATGCACTGGAGAGTTGAATTAGATAGTTGGTAGGCTACGATTGGAGTTGGACTCTGTTTCTGGTGCTCTTAACCATGAATTTAATTGAAACCTATGAAGAATTACACAGCTTTTTATGTAACTGAAGTCTTTCTGATACTAGCTTACCCAAGACATGTTTGAGAGGCAGATTTGTGTTGTTCCCAGCCTGCTTTCAGGTGTTGATATCAATCTGAGGTTGCCAAATTTTCCTTAGATCTCCAGAGGTCTTACACTGACTATGGTTATTGACATTCCAAGTAGACATTTGAACTATGCATTCAGTGCTTCTGCAGATGTTTTGCCAGACTCATTGGTTTCTGGGCATGGCTGTTTAGCAATGACGAGTGCATACGCTGACTTCAGTCAGCGTTACTTCAGTTACTTCATTCCTATATGATCCTAGAAAACACTGAGATTGGATTATGTGTATTAAGGAGTTTCAGTATTAGTTTTCAGTATTAGTATTCAGTATTATTCTTTTAAATGATTTTATGATCATTTTCCTTTTGCATAGACGCAAAAGACTTCATGCAAAATTTTAATATTCCCATTTCCTTTTGAATGAAGTCTTGTGCTGCCTCTTTTTTGTACATGGAAGTCCTGATGCTCAGCAGGCCAGATGTACACATCTATGTTTAATGATTTGATAAGCCTCTTCCACCTTTTTCTGTTCTGAATTTCCCAAGAAGAGCTCGTGAGCATGCATTTCTGATGAAGCATTTGATGGAAAAGCATTGTGTTGTGTTGTTCCCCCCCCCATTCAAGGCACATTTTTGCACAGATCTGGAAAGCCTAATTTTCAGCTTATAAAAGAATCAGAGAATGGGGATGGTGTGCCATGGGGAACAAGGTTTTAGAATTAAATTGAGGCTAAAGGTGTACTGGAGAAGAAGTGCTAAGAAGTAAAAGCTCTTTGCTCTTAGGCTTCCTTCAGCTCTTATCTGATCTTTAGGTTTTTAATTCCAAGGGCTTATTCTTTTGGAGGTCTGAGTCTTCAGCATTTTCCCAAGGATGTATCATAGACTCATGAATAACATATTAATGCTACAAATATTTTGTTTTGTGGATAATAAAGCAAATGTGAGTTATAGTAAGTTATCCTCTATATTTATCTAGTTCAACAGCTGATCTAATGGCCTCTAACAATCATGTTAGGCCCTACTAGTAGCTAGTGCATGAGAACCTACAAAAGCTTCTCCTTAGATGTAGTGTCACTGTAAGTTGTCTGTTCAAGGGCCTGTGTATCAGCAGGCTGCATAGTGATGCTCGTTTTATTATATGATAAACTAGTTGGGGAATAATTTTCCCCTCATACAATGATTTGTGTTGGATGATGGGAAGGGAGTTATTGTATTGTATTTTATTTTCACGAATAAAAATACAGGAGAAAGACGTCTTCGTTGAAGAAAAACCAATGTAGGATACATAAGCATGGAGATGAACTGATTGTTCTGAATTTGACTGGGGATTGCTTGGAACCCTCATGAGTTCCCCAGTTACAGGGGCAATGTTATGTTTAATACCTATTTCTGATTAATTCTATCTCTGTACAAAGTGAGAGTGGAGAGACAAAAAATAAAGTTGCTCTGATGACAGGGAACAACTGAGTAGTGTAGGTCAAAATCTTTTCTATAAGAAACATTAAGTGGCATTCATGTATTAACAGCGGATGAAGATTTGACCAAATCAATGCACTTTAGAAGCTGGGAACAGGTACGAGTAGAATGTTGTGAAGATTTCAGATGTTCAGAAAAAAAAGACTTAATGAAAACATTTTACTTTTTTATTTTCTCACTTTATCTGTTTTGTGTGATCAAGCATTCTGTAAAGAAAACTTTGAACGCCTGGAGATATTGAAGACCTTTGTTAAAGTTTATAACTGAGCTTCTAATTGCTGCTATAACTGCCATCCCCAGCATGTTTTGTGTTAAAACAGCCTTCTATTTATGGAGGGGGAAAATGACCTCAGAGTACTAGAGTAATGTTGTACTGAATTGGACTTTTGCCTGAAGGGTGAAAATGAATGTTCTCTGTTGTGGTTGCATCCACAGGAGCTGCTGAAATAACTGTGGGAGCTGACTGCTAATAGGAAGGCAGATAGTATTATTTCACAGGAAAAAATTTTAAAATGTACTTGAGACTCCTACTTAGTGCTCCCCTGAAAAATAGATGCTTATCTTCTAAATACTACCTAAGGTTGGTAAATTGATCCTTCTGTGCTTGACCTCAGGTCTTACAGCACCACAAATGCTTTGAGAGGCTGTTTTTGCTGTTCTGGTTTGTGGCTCTTCCATTGGCAGTGAAGGGAGTTCCTAATGCCTCCTGAATAATTCTGTTCACAGCTTTGATGTGAGGCTGTTTTATGTCAGGCATATTTAGAGCAAGTAATTGTGTAGGTTGTAGCTTCATCCTGGGAGATCACTATATATTAATTGCACACTCAGAAACGAATTCAGCATAGGCCAGGCCCTGTGAGCCTTTTGGGGTCTTGGAGATGAAATGTATTCTTGGTCTGTCTCCTTTTGTTTGTTTGTTTCCTTCAGAGAAGTATGTTCAAATGTTCAGTGTTTCTGGTAGTGAAGTTTTGTCTGAATCCAGCTTACTGAGTACAGAGTTGTCTGGACTATGTTCCTACTTCCAAGTGTTTCCTCCCTGAGCTTAGATTATTTAAATAAGGTCCCATTAGTCAGAATTAATTGTAGAAGTAAATCGTTTGGCTTCTGTGTGATTGCCTCACTTGTAACTCTGTTGTCATATTCTGGTGTGATATTTGTGAAAACATGAGACTGTTTCTTCAGTTCTAGCCCTTTGTGGCAATAGACAATTGTACAGTCATTGCATGATGTACCTCTAAAATGTACTGTTTGAGCTGGTTGTTTCACTAATTTGTATTGGGAGAATTTGCTTTAGGTTGGTTTTAAAGCAGTCTTCTGATTTCCATCCCAAATGTCTTTGCAGCCACCTTTGTTCTACTAGTGTCACACTTGAGCTTTAACACTCCTCCTACTTCTCCAGCATACACCTCTCTGAAGTAATTATGCTTAGAGGAGGACAGTATTGATATCTTTCTATTGACTTCTGTGCATAAGGAACTAAATACCAACAAAGATGATCAAAACTAGATGCATTTTCTTCCAAAGGATCACAGTAAACCATGAACCATTTGTTTTAGTTCTGTGTGGGATTTGCCCAGCACCTTTAGACATTTAATTTGATTTTGTTATATGCATTATTGAAATATAAATGGATTTTTTTTTCATAAAACACACCACTTTTCTCTGCCTTCTTTCAATCTCACCTGTGTTTATAGCAGTTAATGTCCCATTTTAAGTACCCATTCCAAAATGCAAGGGAAAGGGCTTATTTCCTTTAGTGATATGTAAGTGTACAATTTGGGTTTACAGAGGAATCTGTCAGTAATTATGATTCCAACCCTTAACGTGGAATTGGGGCTCACCTTTGCAGTGCAGGAATGAAAATATAATCTCAGGAACTAGGGTGGAAAATTTGTCTGTGTCACTGTATTGTCAGACATTCTAATCACATAAGCAGTTCATCAGTGTGTGTTAGGGTAGCAGCTGATTTTCACCCTAAAATGTTCCCAGTTTTACAGCTGTATTTGTTCCCTAATCAGCCCTCTTCCATTTTGTAGTTGCCCTGACTGATACATTCATTTGTTGTATGCTGAAAGAACTTGTGGGAGCCTCTGTCTGCATTCTCATTGCATAACATAAAGGGCACAAAATGCTGTAAGTGTCTGTGGAAATGTTCATGAAGACATAAAATTATGTCTTAAAACTGTGTCATAAAATTATCACTCAGAGGTGTCCTGTTAAGATCATTTTACATCTTGGAAATATGCCCTCATCCTTTTCCATTCTCCTGTGTCTCAACTTTGGTTTTAAAAAAGCAGTAAACGTTATGCTAATACCTCCCTTAAAATCTATCCTTAATATATATGTATTCATCAGGGTAAAATATGGTGTCCTAAAACATCACTAGCGCTAAGCATTAAAATCAGGAAAAATGTGTATGTTCTACTTAAATATGAAAGCCTTTCATATTCTTAAGACACGCCACCATTGCGTATTCTTTTCAGGTGCTTGGTAGCTTAGGCAGTTTTTGTCCATATCCTGCATTAAACTAAAGGTAAATTTTTGATAAATGTTGCTGTTAATTCTGTTCTTCAAAGATTAGTGAAACTATGTTATGCAAAGAAATGGGCATTCCTAAGATTATCTACTAGAATGTGATACTTGTATCATAATGTAACATGAATTTCACCTTCATAACGCAACATTACAGTAATAATTTTACGAACAATAGCAATGTATCTAACATCTCTACTAGCATCTGCATGTAATCTGAATAATGACAGGATGCGTCTTCTGTCGATATGAATGCTTCTGATGGTGCCTGAGATGCTGCGTGACCTATATACGTGTCCTTCTCCCAGGTAATCACGTTTCTTTCACAGTACATCCGCCCTGTTTGACCATTGGCCTGTACTTCGCTGGGTTTGCCTGTGGAGTTTGAAGGCTCTAATCAAGCGTATATTATTAAGGCTGCCCATTGTTCTCTTTTAGATAGGCACGTAGGAATCCAGTCCTCAGTCCCTCTCAGTGGCAGGAATTCATGTGGAATAAAAGATTTGGAATGAAAGGTTTGGAAATGAACATCTTTTAGTAATTTTCTGCTTCTAAATCTTTGTCTCTGCACTTGGAATAACCTAAAAGCATTTATTAATATTTGATGAAATGGTGAAAGCCCTAGGTATGTAGATCTGTGGAAGCTACAAACGGTTCATCTGAGCTTAAACATTCTTGGTCCCTATTCCTTAGCCAAAAGCAACTGTGTCTCTTAAAAAAGGAGCACCTATAAGCAGACACAGTCTGGTGAAAATATACTCCATGGCGTAATTACTCTGATAATTTGTGAGTGACACCAATATGAGATGAAAACCTTTGCATTCAATCAGTGAAAAAGATTTAGGAAAAAAAAAAAAGAAGCTTTTTTGAAATACTGTTTGGCAAAACTTTAGAAGATGTTGGCTCATTGCCTGAAACTACGAGGGATGCTCTGAAAGGAATGCCTTCTATTTTATCATGTTGGTCCACAATGTCAGAGGTGGATGTTGGTAGTATGGCAGTAGAGGTTGAACCTTCCTGCCAGTATTCTGTTATGTTTTGTTGCTGTCTGACACAGTGGTGTCTGACATGGAAGTGCGTATGAAGCAAAGGTGTGTCACTGAATTCCTCCATGCGGAATGCATGGCACCTGCTGACATTCATCGACTTTTGCTGCACGTTTATGGAGACTAAACAGTGGATGTGAGCACAGTGGGGTGGTGTGTGGTGTGTTTCAGCAGTGGTGACAGCAATAGTGGGTCACCTCCACTGGTGCAGATTTTTACGAGCACAGCATGCAGGCTCTTGTTCATCACTGGCAAAAATGTAGAGCTAGTGGTGGTGACTGACTGTGTTGAAAAGAGTGTTCTGTAGCTGAGAATTGGCTCTGTAAAATGGTGATATTGTGTATCTGTTGTATTTTCCATGAAAACAAACAGGAGGCATTACTTTTGGAGCAATCTACATTTATGCTGAAAAGGGGCTTGCTAGGTTTTAACAGCTAGCAGTATCCATTAGTATGTTTTGATGGGGATGCACTCTGATTTCCTAAGCTAATGATTTGTAAGGAATTAAATTTGGGAACTGGATAATTTGGGTTAAGGAAAGGTCAAGGAATTAAAAGATTATTATGGGCAATGAAAAACAGATGGAATACAACATTTTCAGTGAAGAGGAGTTTCTGTCAGGGCAGAAAACATGAAAGGCGAAGCACTCAGGGAAAAAGCAAACGTGAGTTTGCCAGGACGAGCAAAACAACTGGCTTCCACATGAAGTGAGAATGAAGTACCTTCATTTTGTTTCTGCTGTGCAGGTGCAATGACTGACCTCAGACTGACACCTGTAATATGTGTTACTGTTATGCTCTGGCCCCAGACGTACCACTTTCCTCCACTAATATCTTTCCATCCGGATGAACCGTTCATTTTAAATACATAGAAAATGCAGCCGAGGCACTAACCTCCAGGGGAGGAAATGTGGTGAGGGACCCCGTGGACCAGTGCTCACATGCAGGCAACACCAACGAGCAGGCAGCCCAGAGATGGGCTCATTAATCTATTCAGCCTTGCTGCTTGTCAAAGGTGAAAGTCAAACTTGCTGTGCAAGCGCTGCCAGACTTGAGTCATCATCGCACGCATGGGGCTTGCATTAGAGAAGATTGCTGCTTGTCCTGGGAAAATTAGGCAAGAGTGACAAAATCATATTTTTGTTCTGGCTGTGCTACACAAAATATTGCCATTACACATTCGTCCTGGTATTTGATTTGCTCTGACAATGAGGTGATTTGTATTGCTCATTCTTAATGGGTGCGTTTCCTTGGTGCTTCTGCAGGAAATTATCTGGCCAGTATTATGTAATTCAAGTTACTTCAGCCTACGTGTGCGATCTTGCTATAATAAGACCAGGGATTAGGAGCAGCGTGTGTTCCAAGATAAATAGAACACTTTGGAGTGACCAAGAAATAGTTTATTGCAACTTTATCTGCTGACAAGAAAATTTAGGTAAAGGTGAACCATGGCTGGTGTTAACTGTAATGCCTCTACTGACTTCTTAGTTGTAGAGAGTCTCTCTGTCCTATCAGGAAGAGGATAAACTCTCCATAGTTAAATTTCCTCTCTAACATAGAAAATCTGTAGGCTGAAACAAAAATGTTGCCAATTCATATCCCTGTTTATTTTAGTATAGAATCATAAATCATAGAATGGCCTGGGTTGAAAAGGACCATAATGCTCATCTAGTTTCAACCCTCCTGCTATGTGCAGGGTTGCCAACCACCAGACCAGGCTGCCCAGAGCCACATCCAGCCTGACCTTGAATGCCTCCAGGGATGGGGCATCCACAACCTCCTTGGGCAACCTGTTTTCAGTGCGTCACCACCCTCTGAGTGAAAAACTTCCTCCTAATATCTAACCTCTTCCATACAGCTACTTCTTGGTTGTTAGTAGCTGAACTTATGTATGCAGCCAATCTTGATTTAAAGACTGAGTGATTAACAGCTGAGTGACTTGTTTGTTGCATTGCCTCCATGGTTAATGATTCTGGTTTTTGTTTGTTTTGTAAACATATCTTATTTCTTGCTTAAATTTTGCTGACCTCCGCTTTCAGCATTATGACTGAAACGACTAGCATCTCCTTTGCTTGAAGTCCTACAGGTATAAAAAGTACAGTGAAGCAGCTAGTTTTCCATCACAGCTTAGCGTTGAATGTTTCCATGTTTATTTCTTGAACAGTCTCTTCTTGGGTAAAATGTTAATTCAAGAGAAAAAAGGAGACTGAAGCATATTTGTCATTCATTTTCACAGCAAAACATCAAGGTCATGCTTGATGGTGGTTTTGTTTTTCAGAAGGTGTCTTTTTGAGGACTGTCCAGTCTACATTTGAGAAACGGCAGTATAACATGAAGTAAAGTTTTTGGATTTGGTTCAACTGGCCTAAGTCTGGAATTCTGATACATTTTAGAATTAAAAACTGATAGAAATCTTTCATGCACTCTTGTGACAGTTATTCCCTAGTCCTGTTTTCATTTTCACTTTATTCTTCCCCCTACACGTGCTTGTTTATCATCCTGTTCTTTTCCCGCCTTCCTGCCTTCCTCTCATCTCCTCACCCTCCCTGCATCTTCTCCTGCTAGCATCCCTCCTGCTTACATCCATCTCTGATGAAGTAATAATAGAGTAAAATTGAATAGATTATGAGTCCTTTATATCATAATAAATTAAATTTTAGAGATGGAGGAGAAAGATTTCTTTTTTTTTTTTTTTTTTTTTTTTTGTGGATGAACTGAGTTAAGAAAAACAATATGAAAATAATTTAGAGATGGAACATAAAAATGTTGTTTGATTTGAGTGCTATCTTCAGCTTGGATCCTAACACCTTGCACTTATGAGGGACAGTGAAAGGAATGTAAAGTTATTTCTCTTTATTATTATTTTAAGATAAGAAATTAATGTTGTCTTAAATAATGAAGAATACTACTGTGAAATAAAAGCCACTGTTGTGTTCAGGAAATGTTGAAATAACCCTTCCAGAATTTTAGATTAAAAAAATCCAAAACACGTTATTTCAATGCTTTAAAATATTTCCCTATCTTTATCTCTTTTTTTTCCCAGTCAGAACTCTGCAATATTTGACCTGAGCTAGTAAATCCCTCCACTATTCTCTGCTACCTCCAGAAGGGTCCTGGCACTTTGCTGTAAAGGCACTTGACGGTTTAGATATTACTATTAGCTATTTCTGTAGAGGAGATGTGAACCTATGCCTATAAGCTGCATGGCCCAGGTCAGCCTGCTTTGCTATCCCAGACTCCCTGAGACTTACATTGGCACAGCCCGGGTTGCCTGTGGAGAGGTGGCATCAGTGCCTAAAGGTACAGTTACAAAAACCTGGATAACTTGGCATCCCTTAGTCACATTTATTTTTCTGACTTGCCCCCAGAAAGATGTAGCAGAACGCGAGTATCTTCTCTGAGGAAATTCTAGATAATCTGGAGTTAAAATGCCTATTTATTTCAAAAGCTATACAGGAGCTCTGGCGTATTTTTTGTGTGTGTGTTGTTCCACTCTGCAGGTAGCTCTGTTGTATGCTGAACTGTAATGCATCACAGAATGGCTGAGGCTGGAAAGCCTCTGCTCCAGCAGAGAGACACAGAGCAGGGTGCCCAGGCAGTTTTTGAAGATCTCTAAGGAGGAAACTTGACAATCTCTCTGGGCAACCTGTGCCAGTACTCTGTCACCCTCACAGCACCTAAGTGCTTCCTAATGGTCAGACAGTCTCCTGTGCCCATTTCTGCCCAATGCCTCTTTTCCTGGCACTCAGTACCACTGGAAAAAAACCTGGCTCCATACTCTTTGCACGTACTCTTCAGGTATTTGTAGACATCGATGAGATCACTCTGAGCCTTCTCTTCTCCAGGCTGAGCAGCTCTTTCATCCTCACTCATAGGAGGGATCCTCCAGTTCCTTCATCATCTTTATTGAGCCTGTGTGACTTCTTCTACGATGTCCATGTAACTCTTGCACTGGAGAGCCCAGAACTGGACTCAGCACTCCAAGTGTGGCCTCATCATTGCTAAGTAGAGGGGAAGGTTCACTTCCCTTGACCTTTTGTCTACGCTCCTCATTATGCAGCCAAAGTTACCTTGGTTGTTCTTGCTGCAGGGACGTGTTGCTGACTCATGTTCATCTTGTTGCTCACCAGGACCCCCAGGTCTTTTTCTGCCAGGTTGCTCTCTAGCTGGGTAGCTCCCAGCACCTCCTGGTGCATGGAATTTTTTCTCCCCAGTTACAGAACTTTGTCCTTCTGTTTACTGAACTTTGTGAGCCTTCTGAGGTCCCTCTGGATACCAGTATGACTACCTGTTGCACAAGCCACTCCTCTCAGTTTTGTATTATCAGCCAGTACCCAGTTGAGGGTACACTCTGCCCCACCATCCAGACTGTTAGTAAAAATGTTGAATAGGACTGGACCCACTACCAATCCCTGGGATACGCCACCAGTTTCTGGCCTCCAACTAGACTTTGTACTGCCAGTCACCACTCTCCAGGTTCCACTGTTCAGCCAGTTTTCAGTCCACCTCACTGTTTGCTCATCCAGCTCATACTTCATCAATTTCACTGTAAAGGATCTTGCGGGAGACTGTCATAGGCCTTCCTAAAGTCAAGATAGCCAATATCCACCACTCCTTCTATCATCTACCAAGTCAGTCATTTTTTCGTAAGTAATCGTAGGTTATTAAGTTGGTCAGGCATGACTTTCCCATGCTGACCTCTCCTGATGACTTTTTTTTGTTCTTCATGTACCCAGAGTGTTTTCTAGGATTAGCTACTTCATCATCTTCTCAGGGATGGAGGTGAGGCTGACTAGGTTGTATTTCTGTGGGTCCTCCTCGCCCCTCTTGAAGATAGGAATGACGCTTTCTTCTAATCCTCAGTTACCTCTCTCAGTTACCATGATCTTTCAAAAGTTATCAAATATGGCCTTACAGTGTGTGGCCAGTCAGCTTTGACAGCAGTCAAGCACTTGCATATGTATCCCATCAGGGCCCATAAATTTATGTATGTTCACTTAAGTATTCCCTGATCTGATCCTCTTCCACTGAGGGTACATCTACTTACTCAAGGCTTTCCTCCAGTCCCTGGGACTTGGGATTCCTGAAGGCCAGTCTTGCTAGTAAAGACTGAGATAGAGAAATCTTTTAGTACCTCAGCCTTTTCCAGTGAAGGTGCCTAGAGATTTGACAACATGCCTTTTTTTCTGTAGGTATAAGACTTTCTGTTAAGGGTAAACACATTCTGGCAAAGGATTTTTTTCTGGAAGAAACATCTGTATTAAAGATCCTGCTGAGAAGAGGGCACAGCAAAGTGATGGTTCTGATGTCAAATTCTTTTTCTTGCAAGATAAGAGCATCTACTCTTGTGTGTGTTTATTTTGATTCCTTTTTCTTATCTTTTTTTTTTTTTCCTCTTTCTTGGCCTTCAGTTTTCTCATGCAGAATTTTATACTTTCCTGGGAAACTACTGAATGTGGCATTACTCAGATTTGATACCTCTCTGCCCCTTCTGCATTTTTCTCTACCAAGCTGAAAGCAGTGCTCTTCTCACTTTGCAGAGCTAAATATGGTGAAAATGAATCAATCTACTTCCAGCTACTGGCTTTTTGTTTCCTCCGCTAATAAAATGAGGGTGCCTATCCTAAAGGTCATTTTCTGGCGAAAAGAGAAGTTTAACTGTAATAACATGGCACTATTGTTCTACCGTAGTCTTCCTTTTTAATTAAACACATGTACTTTGTCCTCTCTTTGTGAACTATTCCTTCTTGTCTCTTTCCCCCAAACCTATTTTCCATATAAAATCTCTACCTTTTACAACTTTTTGTATTGCCAAAAATCCAATTTTCTGTGACATTTGGCCTTTTGATGAGTCCCTCTGTATTTTATGTACATAATGAAAGGAGTTGATAGCTTACACCTGTGAGTTACTGTGCTATAAATATGATCAATAGCTATTTGCATCCTATTATTTTTATCCTAGTTATTTTCCTATGGGCAGGATGTAAGATTCATTGTAGTGTGTTGTGTTGACTAGTCAATAATAATAGCAATAATAATAATAATACAGCTTTTTATCTTGATGGTAGTTTCGTGGAGGAATTTGGAAACCATTTGTTGTATGAATATTGATGTGAAACCTTAACACAAACACCAGTCAAGCTGCATGTTCCCTTCAATTTTTTTTTGCATTGAGCATCACCTTCTGTTATGTTTAAACATGTAATGCAGCTGTGCTTTAAAGTGCTTTACTTGCTTGTATGTTAAATAATATGAGGCAGATGGATGTTTTGGCTTTCCCATGCTGCCAGTGGATTGCAGGAAGAATCTAGCTTTTCTTGGAGTTGTAGTCTAATTGCTACTTATTAAATATAATGAACTATCTTACGAGTTCTACTTTTCTGCTGCAGATTTAATTAGTGTTCACCTACCCTCCCCACCCCCCCCCCAACTCTTTTGCTAGGCTGACAGAGCTGAGAGGAGGGAAACTGAAGCAATTTGAAACCTTGTTAGAAATTTATGAAGTGCTAAAATGTTTTATTCCCAGAGGCTGGTTTGCCAGCTGTCACTGGTGAGCCATTCGCTGCCTGCCTCAGAGTGAGGATGTCTATGATAGCAGGGGGAGGCAGTAGGCCACAGCCAACATGAGCGTGTACATCGTTTGGCAGATTATACACTCTGTAATTAGCAGGAAGTAGAGTGAAACTAATTATTTTTCTCCTCAATTGGGCCAATGACATTTGAGAGGAGGATGGATGTAGCGCAGGATGGGGAAGATGCAGAGTGGCCGTGGTATCTCTCCAGCTACCTCATTGGTACCCTCTGTGCTGGTGGGGATCCCATGGCCGGCTGTGATGTGGGGCAAGGAAAAGCACCTGTACATCTCCCATGTGCACAGTCTGCATCCAGCAGCTGGAAAGCTATGTATTTGCTCCCCAAACAGTTGGTGTTTGTTTGTTTGTTTTTTCCTCCCTGTTGTGTGATGTTAGCACCAGTCTGTGAACATGATCCCTTCTGACCACAGAGAAGTTGGATGTAGGCACTGCTGTAGGTGACTCCTTGAGTGATGCTATATAGGAAGGGGTGCAGTAGGGAAGGTGAATTTGCTGTACTTTTAGTAAGCGCACAGCAGCTCTGCATATTAATCTGATGAAACGACTGATTTGGCTGAAAAGTAGACTTCCAGTTGACGATATAGAAAAGTCTATTTTGGCCAAGGAATAAAAAGTCTATTAGAAGGTTTACTGTCAATTTTAAGTTTATGTTTCTCTAACAAAAATGAAAATCAGCCTGCTTCTATTTTATAGTTCTCCTTTGCAAGTAACACAGTCACCTCTTACCTGCACGTATTGACTGCAGCTTGAACACCAGATATTTTTCCTTCCCTATAGGGCTGACCTTTAAAGTTCATTTCTATCTGTGCATTTCTAAGAGAAGACTTTTACAAGGTCAGCTCGAAGACCTTATTGTTTAAGTGGAGTCACTTGAAGTACAGTGCATGAAAAACGTACTGCTGGAAGATGAACCACTAGAAAATGCATTAAGGGGGTTCAGAAACACAGAAATAGCTGCTACTTTCTATCTTTAGCACCGGGTGAGCATCAGTGTTTTTAAAAAGCAATTGTTGTTTTTTGGCTTTGTATTTGTTTCTAGTTAGATAAAAATGTTGCTTTATATTTTGTTTCTGAGGCTAGATTCTGTTCCTCACCTCCAGGGCCACTTGGTCTGTCCTTTAATTAGAGTAAGAATTGTGCTTTTTGTTTTTTGTGTGGGATTTTTTTTCTTTGTTTGTTTTCTGTTTTCCCCCATCCCATCTTGTGCTAGTTCCTCAAATATCGTACTGATCATATTCTTAACACCTCTAATGGCAGACCCTAAACTCTCTTCCTAAACAGACCATTTCTTTGCCCAATTGCTGTTAAAAGTTAGTAAAAGCAGAATGTGTGTAGCTTTATTATTTTCTTTCCCTCATTTGATTTCAAGGTGTTTTCTCCTTATTATAGGCCTGAGGAAGTCATATCCACTGAGATACAAAGACTGGGAAAAAGAAGTGTATGTTTATATGTACTCAGAAAAGGATGCCAGCAATAACAAGGCATTTAAGTTGGCTGCGTATAAATTGAACTGCACGTTCCATGCAGACAATAGCGCATCCTTTAAGAATGATCTTGTAAAAATGCTTAAAAAAAAAAGTTTTTTTTTTTTTTTTTTTTTTTAAGAAATACGTAAAGAATTTAACAGTTCTTTTGTGTGGAGAGTTAGTGTTGATTCTACATCTTTAAAACACAAAGGAACTTCTGAGGATTGAGTCTTGAATGCATAGCATTCAAGGATGCAATGCTGCATTTGCATTATACTGATGTTTACTGAGCTTTCAAAAGCCAGAAGTAAAGTATACTTAAAGACCTTTGACTTTCACCTCTTACCTACTGGTTCTTCGTAAATGTACAGATGGCTCTCATTTATGGACTGCTCTTGCCTAGTTTTTAGCTACCAATGTTTGTGTAGCAATACCTCAACACAGAGCAACCTGAAGGTTCTTCACTGGTATAGGCAAAACTCAGATGTTGTAAGTCCTCTGCTCTTCAGGCAGCAAAATTCACTTTTGCATCATGGTCTCTGTCAGACATCCCTACATGGCTTATGCTGCATAGCCTATGTGACTTCCCTATCCTCTGATGGGCAGCTGTGATGTGCACTTCTTGTCTAAGTTTGGCCCCGCTACAGTCTGACTTGCCCAGAGAGGTAATCTCCTTTTCTGAAGATATTCTAAACCTGCCTGGACGCTTTCCTGTGTAACCTACTGTAGGGAACATGCTTTAATGGTGGGGTTGGACTAGGCAATCTCCAGAGTTCCCTTCCAACCCTTACGATTATGTGAAGGCCAGACTGAATAGAGCTAGCCTCTCTTCCATTCTTTCTCCTCTCTGCTTCCCTGCTAGCACATCCCACTGCCAGTGTTGACTCTTCCAGCCGTAGGAGGGTTGAGAAGTGATGACCAAGCAGAAGTGGGCTCATGATTTATGGGGCTCACATGGCTCCTTTATGAGCTCTGTAAGGATAGTGGGAGGAAAGCAGACAGGTTGGGAAGGCTGTTTAAACCAGTGCTAGTCAGGCAAGGGAGCACTGCTGCAAAAGAGAGCACATCTCTCTATCCTGCTTAATGCTGTGCATTAGCTGTCCCTGTCTTTCTGGGAAGCTGGCTGCTGTGCTTATGCCTGAAGCTTGCTTGGAGAATACATTGTTTTGGTACCCACTGTCAGCACACTTCCTACTACTGGAAGGTCAGTGCAGCTTGAGGGGTAGCAAAACAGTGAAAGAGTCAAAACTGTTCTTCAGGGGATTGGGTAAACAGACCAATGGAAAGAAAGGAACGAAATAAATTTATCTCAATTTATTGCAAAAAGAAATGAATTATGGTTTGCACTTGTTTAAAGAAGATCTTTGGTCTTTAAATGAGTAAAAGCATGAGAAGTTTGGAATTTCACTTGTACTCAGCTTGTATGGGAGATTTCCCCTAAAATGTAAGTCTGTGGGAAGAAATATCAGCATCACATGTGATGCAAGTGTCTGCAGAAGGTTTTCCCAAAGAAGCAGAGGAGTTCATCCTGAGTATGACATCCTGATAGCAGTCCAGGATGATACCTACGGGATGCGTAGAGAGATGTAGTCACTAACGTTGCTTCACTGAGTGTTGGAAATCCATGCCTTCCTACTGAAGACTGAAGTCATTTGGAGCTTTTCCTTACCTCCAGCATCTCCCTTTATTTACTAGTGAGTGTACGTCTCAAACATCTTGCAGACTAAAAATGACATTACATTACAGTCAGGTCACGTCCTCACAAACACTAGCTTAACATTTTAGGAAGCAGGACTCTTCAGAAACCCTCTTTAATTTGATTTTGGGTTGTGCCTCTGTTGATATGTTCACCTTTGCATTTGTTTTCTATCTTCACCTGTTATGAGCTTTCCTTTCACTCTCCTTTCACTAAGTCACTGTTACCTGTGATAGCTTTTGCATAAAGCTTCTGTATAAAGATATAAGAACTTCACAGTGCAAATCTGTCTAGCTTTTAAGATTAAATATCATTAATAAATAAAAAAATAGCAATCAAAATCTGTGAGAAATTTTTGAAGATCTGCAGCACCTCAGTTATAAATATGGACAGAATGATTTTCTTATTGGTGCAGAACAAGAATCAGTGTCTCCTTTCACCACTAGCTCAGCAAGACAGATCTCATAGGAGTTGCCATGAGAAAGATAGTCCTGGTGGTCACCAGGGGTGAGCTCACTGAAGCAATGGTACCCATGAATTTAATCACTGCAAAATAATCTTTACAGTAACTTATAGTGGTAACATAGCAGCCACATCAGTGTGGATCTCCAAACAGCTAAACCTGCCTGAGTGTCAAAATATGTGGTAAATATGGTTGCTCTGCAGCAAAAATGCTGTTTCTGAGTTTGCTTAAAATGAGTCTTGTGTGGGCCTGTGCCAAACTGAAGCAATGACTGCAGTGTAGGCAGATGGCTACTCTTGTGCTTTGCAAAGGCTGTTGTAGCCCTGGTGTGGGGTGAACGGAGTTATGCTTCTTTACTTTTCTGCATGACTAGTGTCAGGCTGGGCAGTGACTATTGTTGGGTTTTCAGCTACCTCGGCCCTTCCCGTACGTCCTCAAGCAAGTCATATAGTTTTTGCTCATTTGCTGCCATTCCACTCCTTTACATCAATTTTAGAATCTTTATGTAGACCTGAAAACAACGTTGCTTCTGAATTTTTCTCGCTTAGATTATTGCTCTTGGACTGCTTCTTGCCTAAGAATTTCCTAATGTCTATCACAGAAAGATATGTCTGAGTAGATCTTTGCCCTGTACAAGGAAGTATCTTTCACGATTGAAACAATGTGTCACAACTGTAATAAATACAATGCTGTAACAAATTGTTGTGTAAAGATATATTTTCTTTAATAGTGAGGTCCCTAGCAAACCACTTGAGTCTCTAGATGAAGTCTGTCATGTATTCCTTTATTCTTTTTCCTTGTGTTTAACATCAAATACATTCTTGTCCATTACATGCTTAACATTCATCCTTCCATTCTACTGAAAGTTAACACACACGTGTTTTGCAGAAAGTCAGTGTAAAATTTTAGTCTTGGCATAATGAAATTCATCGATCTACTTTTATTAATAATCTGAAATCCATATGAGCCACTTTTGTATCTCTTGCTTTCTTTTAATAATGTTGCCTATGCTTGCTATCAGGAAAATCCCAAATTTCATCCCTATAAACAATATCAATGGTTATTTCTGCATATTGCAAAACCGTGCTACAGGTCATCAAAATATGGATTACTTAAAGAGTTTTTTTCTGCTTACTCAGGCCTCCCAGGAGAAGCTAGGCTGTTATCTTTCTGATCACATTTACTTTTTTACACTTAAGACCTGTTAGAGAATCATAGAATGGTTTGGGTTGGAAGGGACCTTTAAGGTCATCTAGTTCCAACCCCCTGCTATAGGCAGGGACACCTCCCCCTAGACCAGGTTGCTCAAAGCCCCATCCAGCCTGGCCTTGAGTGCTTCCGGGGAGAGGGCATCCACAGTCTCACTGGGCAACCTGCTCCAGGGCAACATTTTGGATGAATAAGAGTCTCATGACAGCATCTGAGGAAAGGTTGCTTGAAACTCCAAAATTGGGCTTACATATTGTCTCAAAAGTAATACTAGTAATCACATGATATTTTATTTAGTTTTTGTCTGTAAGATAAATTGATTGTGCTTTTAACAACAACGTTCACTTAAGATGCTTGATTTGGTGCTAGTGATTGGTGTAACATGATATACATACCTTTTTCCCACTAGATCAATCACATTTGTTTATTATTGAGATGTATACATACAGAATAGAGATCCCGAGGGTTAGAATCTGGAAGAAACAAATTATTTCTAAGCTTCCTGAGGATAAGAAATACAGAAATTTAGATACTGTTGAAATCCCTGTGGAAACTGTCATATTATCCTCTGAATCATGAAAGCGTCAGGTTTCTATATATGATATATCTTTGTGGTACGATGCATCTTATTGCTGTGTTGTTCTTTAACGTGATCTGAAAAACTGCTCCTATATGTGAGTGCGTGCTTGGCTTTGTTGCAGATGGGGGTTGTATTGGTAAATCACTGTCTAGGGAAACAAGAAATGCCTGCTTGCTGCCATTGTTCAACCCTTCTGTAGTTTCTTATATTCTCAAATATTTATTCAGGTTTATATTAGATAAGAGAATTGTAAAGAAAATCACATGCAAAGGTAATACCATTCCCAAGGGTTGCATTTTATTTGATCCTAATGTAGAGATGCTTTATTTCCCCACTCTCAGGGTTAGTGTTCTGGGAAGCTAAGAAGGACACGTAAGCTCATGAAAACTGATACAAAGGTCAATGTCTCCCCTTCCTCCCAGCCGAGTCCTTTATGTAATTAAATGTGCAGTTCTTAAAGCTTACTCTAGTTGTTGGGTTTTTTTTTTTTGGTTTTTTTTTTTTTTGGTCATCGTGATTAAACATGACAACGGATCAATGGGAGAGTAAAAACAAACCATTAAAAATAGGCACAGGCTTAAGCTGAGTATTCATTTCATTGTGGAATAATAAAGCAAACCAGAACGTTCAGAATTTTGCTGAAACTACCTGATTGTATGCTATAGCGACTGATGTACAACTGGGAATTTTTAATTGAGTATTTTTAATTGCAAAAATTAAATGAACGTGAAGTATATAGGGAGTGCGGTGGGTGTTTTGATTAGGTGGCTTTTATTCTTTTTTACTTATTATTATTATTTTTTCAAGTCTGGGAACCTGAGAACAACCAGAGAGGGAGTAAAAATCTCTATTGGAAGCAACAGTATACCAAGTTGTGGCTAATGCAAGCAAATAATGGAGGGATTAGAAACTTTCAATTGTGCTGTGGTGTAACTATAGAGAAGAAAATAGCCTTTGTGGGGGGATGATAATGGTGCACCTGTCTGTGTGTGGGTTCATGTGCTGTCATCTCCAGTCATGAAGCGGTGCAGGTAGGCCATTAATTTGATCTAGCAAAATAATTCTCATATTACCAAACATTGTACATTTGGCCATTAATTTACCTGTTTTAGTGTACTACGTGTTTAGTGTGTACACCTTTACAGATGATGAAGTAAAAAATTCCAGACTTTTTCATAAGAAACAATAAATATTTTTCATTTGTTTGCTTAACACTGCCACTATGGGAGAATAATATGATTTCTTCCTTTCTTATTTTATGGTCAGCTGACCTTATTTATGTTTTCAGTTCATTTAAGGGAATGGTTTAAGGTGATCATAGCCAATCATGCTACATACGTTTCTACCTTTCACGTTACCATTCCCAGAATGGTAGAATAGAGATATTGCTTTTCTGTTTTGGGAAGCTTAATCTTTAATGGGAAAAAAGGAAATTTCCAACTCCCCTTCTCACCCCTGCCAGCTCCAGATACTTAGGAAAGCAGAAAATTCTGAAAACTCTGGATGAATAAAGAAAGGAAGAGATGAAGTGAAATTCTGTTTTGACCACCACAGTTGAAGTGGCTGATGAGTACACTCTTCATGAATCAAGAGTTCTCTATTCATACATGAAAACAGGTCTTAGGGATAGCTGTGGTATTATTCTGCACCCTGACTTTGTTGTTAAACAACAAGGATAAGGTTTCAAATAGTACTTGGTTGATTAAAAAATAATGATAATAAAAATATACCCTTTAACCTGAACATTGTGCCCTGGGTGGCTTACTGCTCTCTGTAGTGATATGGAAGTTATTAATCAGAACTCAACTAGTGCTACTGTGCAGTCTGATATTGCTCATGATTAGTTAAGGTGTTTTTTGGTTTACATGCCCTTTTTGATCGAGCTGTGAGAGGCTTCCCCTTCACATAAAGTTTTGGATGAAATGACAGCTGGGAAGTCAGTACTTCTAGTCATTCAAATGCTTGGTCTTCTCTTTTACTATCCTTTTTCCTCTCATGCTGCTTTCTTGATGCTGAAGTGAAATAATAGCAATGCCATTTTCAGGACTGGATTGCATGGGAAATGCTAGTCATGTAGATACTGGCTTTCAAGAGGCTCATTCAAGTCAAAGAACTTATTGACAGTTGTAAACCTGCTGCCATGATGCTAGACAAAATGGATACATTTTTTAGTAATGCTTTGAACTGGTCATCAAATAAAAACATTTAAAAATATGCAGGAAGTTCAAAAGCAACAAGAATTTCTCTTTGCTTTCTTCTACTCTGCCATAATTTGCCTTTCCTCTACAGGTAGCATGACTCTGGTGTACCTGCAGTTGAGCATACTTTCAGGAGCTGTTTTCAGGCAAGCAGGCATGTCTGCTTATCAAGTCTATGGGAGAAGTCTGATTTTCCCTTTCTCTACCTTCCCATTACCTCTAGTCAATGTTTGCATATATAGTCTGTCACATCCACCTATGGATACCCACATATATTCTCTGGATTTGTTTGTGTGATGGGAAAGCAGATTCCTATTAAGGCTTTCCTATATTAATCTTGTTATCTACAGATACAAGAACTTTAAAAGGATAAATATAAATTGGGACAAATATAAGTTAAAATAAATAAATAAAATATATTAGACACTTTAATTTCTGTTCGTATTCCTGCTCCAGAACAAAATGTCATTAAATTGTGATAGTGAATACACATAATGACTACTTGATGCTTAGATTTTGCTCAAAATTTCTCTTTTATCATTATTTACACTTTAAACTCTGCTTCAGATTCTACATTGCTGTCAATTTGTATGATGCAGACACTTAATTAGCACTGATTCAGAGCAGGAGTGTGTGTGGGAGAAGCTATTTTACAAAACACAGTCATTTTATTAAGCCTTAAATATTATGATTTAATGTGGTTGATGAATGAAAAGATGTATTTTCAGCTTGTTAAGGTTAGCTTGGTCACACCAATTTGGATGCAGTCCATGAAACTGACGGGTGAAAGGTACATGTTGCGGTTGGAAGCTTCAAGGGAAGGCACATCCCCTCTGCTTTTGCCTTAGTCTGGCATAGCATATAGGAGCTGTAGCTGAAATGATTTAAGAAGTACCTGTAACACAGAAAACAATAACAAAAGACTCATTAAAAGTAGACTGTATTAATAAAAAGCTAGACAGTAGGATCTCTCCACTAGCCTATTCTTGAAGGCTCTTGTATCATCTGCCCAGCCTCAGTACAGTGCTGAAGAAAATGATACTGAAAAGAAGGAGTAAGATTAATGAGAGGAAAAGGAATCCTCTAAAGGTAGGCTGAGGGGTGTCATGAGCCAAAAGATGAGGAAACTTAGATGATCTGAAACTTAAGGATGGATGGTGGAAGTTGACAAGTACGGAAGAAAATACTGTTTGTGAGGTCTTGTCTTCTGGGGCTGAAATCCTGAAGAACATTCATGTTCAGTCCTTAAGATCTCAACAAACGTGATAAGGTCTAGGTGAAAATCAGTAAAAAACAATATAGAAAATTAAACAAATGTTAAAAAGTGGCTGTCTGGACCCAGACAACTCAAACCCTAAGGAGCTGGTGCTAGAAAATTCTTTTTAAACAATTTTCAGAACTTGTAAAAGAGCCAGACATTAGGTGTACTTTATCAAGCATGAGTGAATGTGGGTAAGCGGGAGAGTACATAGGACATATTAAAACCATTCTTCACAGTATGTGTTGTTTCTCAAAACGGAAGAAAAAGAAGTTATTCAACCTTACCTAGTGAAATACTTGTTTTATGATGAAGCAAAGTAAACCAGATTTTGAGAAGCAGCTTGCCTAAGGCATAAAAGATCTGGTGAGGCTGATGAAGGAGCAAAGGAAATGTCCAGGGAAGCGGAGTTTTTGCAGAAAAGCCACATGAATTCACTGTGCTGACCTCTTGACTTTCTCAATTATGATACTCCCACCAGCAGAGATGTTTTAAGGCTGGATCTGTTGGTCTTTGGTTGGTCTGTGGTCCCATATAAAGTGTTCACAAGAGGCAAAACTGGTCAGACCTACTGCCCACAAATTGAATGATCTGTCTGCACTGGCAGTTCTCAATACCTAAACCACGTGCACAGAGGTAGATTTCACAGGAGCAGCTTTTCAGTCCATCGTCAGGACAAGTGTGCTTAATTGAGCTGCACAGCTGAACTAGAAAATCTGAGCAACTCTGTGCACCTTGTGCCTCAGTTCAGGGAGTGAGATAAACTCATTCTCGTTCTCTTTGAAAGGCAGTTCTTAGGAATGATCCAAAACTGCAATGCAAGTGGAAGAAATTTTAGAAGAAACTCAATCATAAATGAGATTCTTTCAAGTGTTGTTAATAAAGTTAGATATATAATTACCTGGAGAAATGATGACTGCTGTAACCTTTTGCTTACATTGACTTTTACTTGCTATCTTTATTTGGAAATGTAATGTCAGAGCTTTTGTTATTTTAGAGGAGTATAGTGGAGAATTATAGGCTAGAAGGTCTTTTTTAATGTCAAACTAAGAAGGAACAAAGTTATTAGAGCACATAGGTAAATGCAATTTACAAGGTAGGGAAGGAAGTCTGAAAGCCATGCCTTGCAAATTATACCTTCTTTTTTTAATTCTCTCTCTCTCTCTCTCTCTCTCTTTTTTTTTTTTTTTTAACAAGAATCGAAGGTGGACAGGGAGAATGCAGTCAGTATAAAATAATTAGATCTTTAAAAAGAATTCATTGAAGTGTCATGTGAAGAAGTATGAAATGAAGATGTCACAGGATGAGGGAGGTCCTCATGAAGACAAATGATAGCATAGAAAACAGATGACTTTCATGATGGAGAGAAGTAACTGTCAGGATACACCATGGTTCTGAGCTGGGTTCTGTGCAGAAATGAACTGAAGAAGATCATAACTAAGTGGAAAGGTCTTCTGATGAAACACTGTTTAAGATAACCCAACAGCATGTAAGTGCTGATCCCCATAATAGAGATCATTGGGAAATATAAAGGGAAGTAAAGTGAGTGCTGAACATTGCAAACAGAGAAAGTAATCCTAGTTAGTTGTGTAATATTGAACTTCGAATTAGCTGTCATTATTAGGAAAGAATTATGAGAGACTCTTTCCTCAGCATCTTTTATCAACCACTGTTGGATATTGGATGATGAGTAGATAGACACTTGTACAGCAATTTATTCTACTGTTATAAAAACTGGTCTTTTTAAAAAAGAAATTTAAAGAAAGTGAAAACCGAAAATTTTCCTTTCACTAAGATAATTTTATCATAGAATCATTTGAGCTGGAAGGGACCTTTAAAGGTGACCTGCAATGAACAGGGACACCTACAGCAAGAGCAGGTTGCTCAGAGCCCCATCCAACCTGATCTTGAAAACGTGGGGTTTTGGAGGAAGGCAAGGAGAAGTGTCTCATCTTCAAAACAGTGCACCAGCACAGGGAGCAAATCTGACAGTGTCATGCCTATACTTCCACAGCAGAATGGCATCTGCCCTCAACCCAGGGCAGTGGGCTCAGCCCTTCATCTTGATTTGTGCTGCTGGTCAATGCAGGCAGCTGTGCCACGGAGCCTGGACTGTTCAGAGTGGCAGGGCTGGATGGCAGCTGCTTTTTTCATCAGATGCCAGCATGTCTTCACCATATTAGCTCATTAGGCTGCTAGGCTTGGGATATCCCTTGACTTACTGGGCATGGTACAAGGTACTAGGAGGAAAAGCATTGAAATAAGCATTTCTCATGGTAGATTCTTCCTAGCAGGGTTTTGTACACCTCCCTCTGAAGCAGCTTAAGCTGCTCCTTCACTGCTTCCCAACCACCCCTCGGTGCTGTGCCACAGTCAATCAAACAAGTGGAGTCCAAGTACTTGTGCAGGTGTAGAACATTGTCGTTCCATTGCCAAAAATGATTTAATAAAATGATTTTGTGCAGTTATTCTTAAGGCATGGTCTTTGTAAAGAATTCTGCCAGGGAAACTGGAAGGGAACAGATTTCTTTAAACTGAACTTAAAACAATGTAGTAAGAAGTACATATTGTTAATACTTCCGTTGTGTAAGTTTTAAGGAATATTTCACTTAGGTTGGTCATTTACTGTAGGCTATTGATGCTATTTACTATACCTTTGGATACATTTATCAAAAAATCTTCTTTAGATCAACTGCTTTAGAGTATATGATTGGAGAGTAGAGACCACAATGTAAAGATGTTACTGTGATACTGGTAGATATTTGTATGTTCAGCTATGATGTGCATTACTTTATCTAGTGATGTTGTAAAACCTATCTCATTTTAATTTTTTAGATATATTTAATTTCTTCATCTTAAAACCTTTCCTCTTCAGCAAAACCAAACCTCTGAAACTTGCACCTCCCACTAAATAAAATAAATGTAATGCTACACAAGGAAATAGATTGTGTATATTTTGAAATAATAATATTTATTTGCCTTATTGTTTGAATTGTATGGTAAGCTCTTGACAAAGAGAACACTAGACTGCAGTTGTTCAAATACTGTGCATTCCAGAATTCATATCTTGTTTGTTTTTGTTAAGAAACAAAATTAAATCCCACAAAATGTTTCAGATCTGCCATTTTCTTGGGATTTCTTTTTCTTCTTGGCCAAGTGGTAGGTAGAATTAATGCCTAGTTTTGGTACTTTTTTTGTTAAGATTGCAGTAATTTGTCATAACTCTAATCTTCCATAGCAGCAGCCATGAAAACCAGCACATTTTTCTTTCTTTTCATTTAGTGAGATCAAAATGAAAATTGGTACATCATGATGGTCTCAGAAGCAGTGTAGGAAAAATGCAAGCAATAACCAAATGCTAATGAGACTTCTTTTCTTCATTAAGCCTTGTTGTGTTGCACTACTTGAGCTTAGTGCCTACATAATTACTGGTTTTATTTCGGCGCTTACTAAAGCCAGATCACTTCAGGCACCTTTCAGATGTTTGATCATTAAAATAGTCAGTATCATATACAACCTCAGTTTTCATTGCAAAAGTGATGCTGTCTACTTATACTTACAGCTTCTGGCGGTTTACACTGACCAAAAGTAATTGTTACATTGTGGGTATTTTTTCTTTCCTCTCTCTCTCGCCTTTATTTGAACTCTGCATTGCTTGAGATCCATCCCTCAAGCAAGATGGGCAGCTGTGCCCCCTTCACTCCATGTTCTGTTGGTGCTGCGTGTGGTTCAGGGGTGGGAAGGGCTGCTCCAGTTCTGTAGCTGGGACACTCCTGTGACTCAGCCCAAGCCTGTGTTGTCTGATATGAGGGGCAAACTGTCAGAAGGAATACAGTTAAGTTGAGCTCTTGTCCCTACGGGTGGGAAAATCTAGCACAGCTGTGAAGTAGCATTAGTGCAGCAAAATGCTTAAATTGTGCTGCATGTTCTACAGTGGCTTAGCAACCCAGGAAATCCAAATGCCAACTGGCTGTGCTGTTGAAATTGTTTCTAGTACAGGCAAAGATTTGCTCAAGACAGCCATTTCCAGAGCCAGGTTTTTGCTTCTTCCAGCTATTCCCGAGAGTATTTACTGTCTTGGCTATGACTTGGAAATTTCTTCAATTTCTGCATTTTCAAGTGACTGAATTGTTCTGCTTCCACAAAGTTATGGAATAAGGGCTTGTGGATAGGGGAAGAATCGCAGAAGAGTGGTGGGAAGCAGCAAACTCATGCTTCCTAAATGGAAATACTCTTATATCACAATACTGTACAATCTGTGATGCAAAAGATTCACCACACTAATATTACATTTTGCCCTTAAGTGGGTGATGGAGGTGACTTGGAAACATCATGTCTGGGAACTTGGTTTTGTTCAGTATTTCCTAGCTAGGAGATATGATAGTGCTCAGTAGTACTAGTCTGGTTAGTGGTGTCTGGAAGAAGTTTGTTTTTCAGGCAGGGGTTGTTCCACTTGTCCTCATGCTCTGCTTATCTCCTTGCCCTGCTGGGTCAATTTTGCCTTTTCCTCTAGTAGGAAAGCTACTGAGCAGAACAGTGTCTATGTTGGAAATGGTGTGCTAGCCAAGTTTTGACCTAATTTTTTCTGCGTTTTATTTTAATGCCAATATATTTAGTAATGTTTCTGTGTGACTTACAGTAAAACCTAGTACATCATGTGCTGATGCCTCTCAGCACGTATTTCAGATGCCTGTGCATGTTACTACTGTTATGAGCTTACTGAAGGTACCTCGGTGAAGAACTCTGCAGACACAGCCTAACCCCAGCCATCCATTCTTATCTTTCTTTTGAGAAAACGTTGTCTCTACCAATATTCAGTCCTTCCAAGGAGGATATACTTTTCCACCATGTATGGAGTATGGAGGAACAAGGGACATCAAGACTTTTTCCTCAGCTTTCCCACTTTACTTTGTGTCCTCTGATAGTTGAAAAATACTTTTGCTGAACAAACCTTTATGTTCATTATACTAGTACAGCAATGGGATAGATCTATCAGTAGTACATATTCCATCCTGCTTTGAATGTACAGAAGATTTTAGTAGTGTTAGTTTTCTGGTATGATAATAGAGATGCTTCTAATTTGTAGATGTTTCTGTGCCTGTGGCTGTTGCATTTGAGCAAATCCTCACTTGCTGCAGCCTAGGACCTTGCTGCTCTGCTGTCATTGCTGCACTTACCGTTGCATTACACAGGGTAATAAATGTGATGTGGAGCAACAGAACTGAAAGGCAGGTGTTCACTTTAGCATGTTTTGGTTGTTTATTTTTCCCTATGTAGTTTCCTATTACTTGAGATTTGAAAGACTTGCTGGGCTGTGTGGAAGACTAAGGCCAACCCTTGCAAAAGGCCTCACCCACATGAAGTGGAAGTCATCCACATCCATGTCCCTAGTACAGGAAGGACATGGAGATACTAGAGAGGGTTCACAGAAGGGCCACAAAGATGACCTGAGATCTGGAGCACCGCTTCTATGAAGAAGGTTTGAGAGAGCTGGGGTTGTTTAGCCTGGACGAAAGAAGACTCTGGGGAGACCTCCTTGTGGTCTTTCAAGATATAGGGCAGGTTGTTCAAGGCTTTGAGAACCTTGATCTAGTGAAAGGTGTCCGTGTCTATGGCAGGGGGGTTGGACTAGATGATCTCTAAAGGCCTTTCCAACCTACTTCATCATTCTATGAAAAATCAGAGAATAAAAAAAACATCCCGGAAGAACATCTACTGTGGCTTAACCCACAAGCAGCTCAGCACCAAACAGGGCCTGGCTCATTTCCCCTCAAGTGGAATGAGGGAGAGAACTGGAAACAAAATAGAACTCATGAGTTGAGATAAATGCTATTGACAAAGATAGAAGAGGAAAATAGAAAAATGCAATGATAATATGCATATCTGCATTGTGCTTACCTACTGACACAAGATCTCAGCACCCACCAACCAATGCCCAGCAACCCCTAGCAGCAGCTGGTCCTTGGCAATTTCCATAATTGTATGGCCTTCCTCATGATGTCAAGTGATATGATACAACTCGGACTAATTCAGGCACCTGTTCTGTCTCTGTCCTATCCCTTGCAGCCCCACTATAGAGGTGGTGGCTCTTCAGGCCTGGCCTGGCCTGGCACTACCTGTGTTCTCATTACTTGACAGCAACCAAACATCATTGTGCTATTAGCACTGCTTTAGGTGAAACCATGACAGTGTCCCATCTGTTTTCTGAATACTCATGAAAATCTGTCTAAGTTATTGTCTGAGTGTTTTAGCTTTCATCTGGAATGTATAAAACATGAGCGAGAAGTTATTGGGCTGTTAGACTTTTGCTGTAGTTGACTCTTCTGGTCTAAAATAAATCCTTGCATACATCTATGCACTGTCTTCCCCTTCAATTAGTTTCCTTGAGAAATTTTGTTTATTTTACTTCCATCTTTGTGTGAAAGAGATCTTTTGAGAAAAACCCAAAAACCAAAAAAACCCAAAAAACTGAAAACAAAACAACTCTGGCTTTTTCCTGCACGAGTTCAGTGAGAAGACTGCTAGTCTTTGTCTGCTGCTGTTTGGTTCTAAAGCTGTCATGTTAGGATGTGATGCACATGACTGGAAGGCGCTAGAAGAAAGCATTAGGTCAGTTGTAGTGTTTTTCTAGACAAGGCTCAGGCTGAAATCCACTAGGTCTCAGCCAGTGGTCCTTGTAAGTAGTTACTCTGTTTATAGAAAATGTGATGAATTTGTAAACCAAAATAAAAGCAATATGAATGTTGTATTTTTCAGAACTCTGTAATGTTATATTCCTACTGCTCGTTTACAGATTTTTGAAACAAAAATATAGATCTGAGGGTCTTTTTTCATTTCTGTGTGTTTGCTTTTGTTGATCTTGCAGCGTGACCTCTATGAGAATGGAAAGTGGAGCTGAGGTTATGAGTGGGTTTCTCAAGAAGAAACAATGCAGATGTTTTCCTCCCAGACTGGCAACTATTTATTTGCCTTTTACTTAGTTTATCTTTGTTCTTTTAAATAGATGAAAGAACCTACCTATATCTTAGTGTGGTAGTTTATAGCCCAGAAAAACAATGCAATACCTATCACACACAGATTGAATGAAAGGCTAGGTATTCATTATTGACGATTAAAAGTAAGCATTTAAATCACAAGCGTGTTATTCCTTTTTAGCTGATTAAAGGCTCTTATGACATGCATCTATTGCATTTGCTACTCAGCATTAGCCTGTGTGCTCAGGTCTCTATAATGCAGTCTACTAGAACTCACACTCTCCCCCTTTCAGAGATGTAACTCATTTGTGAGTTCCACTTCTTTGGCTTGACCCGAGGACCCTTTCTATTACTTCTGGAGGACTGCTTTGATTTAATGGAGGTTGCTGTCCTGTTGGACTGATAATATAACACTGTGGTTTTTTTTCTGTCAATTTTTTTGGCAGAAAAAAAAAAAAAAAAAAAAAGGCATACTTAATTATCCTCATTATGGTTCTGATTTTGAAACTGATTCAAATGAATACTATTTTGGATTAAAAGGTTGAGCTCTGGCATATTGAAGTAGAGTACCAATTAGAAAAAGCATGGTCAATTTTTTGTTCCTTTTGGGCATTGTGTAATTTTACACTGTTTAGATATATAAATACTGGCTACCATTACACAACATGTTACATAGGAAATAGTTCTGCATTTAGAGATCACATACTGTGGAAAGAATTTTGGCTTCCTAAATGCTACCAATTACATAATCTTATACATTACAGAAGTAGAAAAACTAACTGGCTCATCTATATGTGGTTAGACTACATCTTTTTAATTTTTTTTCCCATTGCTTCATACTGCTTTAAGAATTGTAACAATTTACATAACTGCTTGAACGACAAAAAGCCAAACATTTAAGATATGCTTTTAAATTAAAAATTTTTGTTTTATCCTGGTAAGCCTATTCTCTGTGATGACCACTGAAACTAAGCAAGTGACATTAGTGAATAACTCAATAGTTTTTTTAGATAACAGCTCTGAAATGTTGCATTTTGCAAATTAATACTCTTCCAATTCCCTTGGAACCTTTCCTTAGTAGATGTAAATAACTGATACTGGTATGTCCTGTTCTTCCTTTAGGTTTTCTGTTCCTGCCCTTATTCCTTCATGTCCTCCCTTCAGGAGGTGGGAGGAAGATGTTCTGGGAAGAGAATCACAGAATCACAGATTGGCCTGGGTTGGAAGGGACCTCAAGGATCATGAACCTCCAACCTCCAACCCTCCTGCTACAGGCGGGACACCAACCTCCCCATTTAATACTAGACCAGGCTGCCCAGGGCCCCATGCAACCTGACCTTGAACACCTCCAGGGACGAGACATCCACAACCTCTCTGGGCAGGCTGTTCCAGCACCTCACCACTCTCATACTAAAGAACTTCCCCCTGACATCCAACCTAAATCTCCCCTCCCTCAACTTAAAACCATTTCCCCTTGTCCTGCTGTTATCTACCCTTTCAAAGAGTTGACTCCCCTCCTGTTTATAGGCTCCCTTTAGGTACTGAAAGGCTGCAATGAGGTCACCCCACAGCCTTCTTTTCTCCAGACTGAACAAGCCCAGCTCCCTCAGCCTGTCTTCATAGGGGAGGTGCTCCAGCCCTCTGGTCATCTTTGTGGACCTGAAACTAATCCTCACCTCCTTGTTCCCCAGTGAAGTTCTCTCCATCTCCTAGAGCACCCTTTGTCACTGGCAGTCACCCTGACATCAAATCTGGGAGAAATCCCTAGCAGGGAGTGAACAGATTCATTTTGTCGTCTGGTTTCATCAAGGTCTCTGATAGCCTCTACAAAGAGAAAGTAAGGAGCATTTTAGTTAGATTAAGAGATTTCAGTTTCAAAGCATTATTCTGAGGTGCACTGGGTCTCTGCCCTTGCCCTGTGCTGATGAAGGTCTGTGCAGGTTGTGGGATTTGCCTCAAGCTTATTGTCATGGTTTTAGGATTTTTGTTATCAGTATTCCACATCATAACATCATGTAGAGCACTGGGAGTTATAGAGTTAATGCTCTAGTTCCAGGTGTACCTGTCTCAGAAGAGAAGAACTACATATCCCAGAGGAGTGTTCGCTGTTCTGTTTCCCTTCTGTGTTCAGAGGGAAAGATAACTGCAGGTTACAAGATGTCCCTTTTCCTTTTCTGCTCATCTCTGCAGTGTGTGTGCTCCCTAGCTGTCTCACCTTCAGCATTAGAGTAAGGCAGTTGGTTTTTGTTTTTTTTTTTGGACACACTCTCGCTCTCGTTTTATTTGATTTATTATCTTCAATTCCAGTTATGTTGTATTATATTGTGTTATCTTGCATTCTGATACCATATTTAGTAAACTTACTTTCCTCCTCAGATCATTGCCACAGTTTTGTTTTTGGGCCCATCTCTCTACCCTTTCCCCTTTTCCCCTTCTCCTGCAGCGTGGCTGCATGGGTCCTCTCACCCCATTAGTCATGGAACCAGGCCGAACCAGCCCATAAACCATTGACAGCTATCAAGGTGACCTGTTGAGAACTAGTAGAAGTTCACCTAGGTACAGCTCACATTTGGTCAAATTAGTGTTCTCTAATTGAAAAATTGATGGAGAAGATTCTTGTTCCTGCTTGTTCACAGTTTAGGAGGCCTTGGTAAGAAATACTGGAGAAACTTCTTTTGTTGAAGCAATGGGTGCTTCAGCATTTGTTACTGGAAGATGTATTTTTTGGGAGGGAAATCTTTTCTTCAAACTGTTATCATGAACACCTGTTGTCTGAGCACAAAAGTTATATTCTGTTTTATAGGTGATAATAACTTCAGGCAGTTTTTTTCCCCAGCTTTTCTCAGTAGCTTGTGAGAAAGTAGTATTGATTGAGGAGGTCAAAGTGGGTAAATATACTTTTTCCTTGACTCCATTGGTGACTTAAAACTGTTGTGTAAGGTGGTATTTAACTGGTGCTTTTGTATCCACTTATATGAGTGTAGTAATTTAATACAGTCATCTATTTGTTAATTGTAATGTCATATCAGTTTGTGCGGTCTATTTCTTTCTTTCTTTTTTTTTTTTTTT